>CAWVQM010000440.1:0-11134 GCA_963932345.1 Ophion ventricosus | reverse complement strand
GTATCCCTTGAAACACGGATAACTGAAGTTTCACTGTAGTAATAATGATAACTTCACAATGCCCGGGGTAGAGACGATAGAAGGATATATACTGAAGGTCCATACCAAATTTGAAGTTAATCAGTTGAATAGAACTCGAGATTTTATGTCAACGAGGTTGAAAAAGTAGTTTCGAGAAAAAGGCGTTTAAAGTTTTGAGTACAATTCCAGACAACCGCAACTATATCTAAATGGTTTGATTATGCATGCCATTGCATGTTATAGTTACGTTATGTTGATCGGTCATTGCTGCCTTGCAAAGTGTGCCTTCCTTGACTTCAAGATGATGATTTTCTGAAACTCGTTCTTCTCTGCGAGCACTTCTAGTTTCGAGCACTTCCTTAGAATCTTCTGATTCTAAGGAAGCTCAATCCACCCGTATTCAAATCGCTATAACTTTGTAAATATTGGAAATTTCGAAATTCTGTTTTAAAAACATATCCTTAAGAATCTATATTTTAATAAAAAGCTAAAACAAAACGATTTTTCCAAATCTCTAGACTAGAATGCCCTCTTTAACGCTTCAGGCCAATCTTTCAAAATTGGATCTTCAATTCTCGATACCTTCAATGTGTGACACTGTTTCATGTAATTCCTAATATTTTTGGCTGGAAGCATTTGTTCAGAAAAATGTAATCAATTCCTATAGATCTCGGTTTCTCCATGATGGGTAAAAAATTGTTCGTATCGATGTGTATGGTTAAAACTTTAATGTTATTTTCGGCAGCACCCTGATCAACTCACGTTTTTTCCTGCTACATCTAACGCGGAACAATCCTATTTGTAATATTCGACGATTGAATTGATGCAAGAATAGATTTATTTTTGAACTTTCAGGGATTCTCACGTGTACGTTTGTGTGTGTGTGTATGCGTTTATATGCACCAATATGGAGTATTCGCGTATAAGTCTCTTTAAGCTCGTTGGCTGGTCGAGAGATATGTCCTGAGTTCGACGTTTCCGGAACTCGATGAAAGGTACTTTTCCATCGTTTCACTCGCACACACACACACATATACACATTCCGATATGAGGCAGGAAACCGGAATCGAGCCCTCGTGAACGAGGCACAAGGGTGCTCTTTCTCTCCGTTTGGTGTACGAGCCAGTTTCGCCAGTCAGGCGTGACGGCCGATTTCCTTCGACAAAGATTCGCTCTTTAAACGTACTGTCCTCTCGTTCTATCGGAACCTTCATCCCTCTCGAAATCTCCAATCTTCATTCCCTTACTCGTGTCTCTCCTTCACTTCCTCTGCTCTGCTCTGCTCTCTCTTTCTCTCTCTCTCTCTCTCTCTCTCTCTCTCTCTCTCTCTCTCTCTCTCTCTCTCTCTCTCTCTCTCGCTCTCTCTCTGTTCTCTGTTTTCGCATTTCCTCCCTGTTCCATTTCCCATCGTTCCTACTCGTTCCCTCGTCGCTTCTCGACACCGAGAAATAAAATGCGACTGCAACAGCCGCTTCGAGAGACTTTCCCATAAACGAACCCACATCCGAAAAGGCAGAGGAGAGGAGATCCAGGCGTTCTTATATGAGCGCTTCGTGACACTATCAAGTGTCTCAAGGATACTGAAAAAATCTCTATTTCAAGATCGCCGTGACGGCAAAGGATTCACACTTGTTTTTTGTACCATCTGGGTATGAAAGTATCAACTGTGGCGGAGTCACGCGCCACGAGTTAGAAGACAATATCGATTTTTTTTTGTCACATCATCAAATTTTTGGTAAATGTGCGTTCGAGGAAAACAATAAAATGAATGACACCGACAGCTGGTGATTTTCCATATCAAGCAGGCCGGGCCGATACACAGATGGGCGACCCTGTGCGAAAATTGAGTGTGGACTTTGATCTGGACCATCTTAATTTTCCCTAACTTTATTAAGGCCCTAGTCTGGAAGTCTCACATGGGCCATCAGAGGCCGGTCACACTTTGCTACCGAGGGCCATTGAAAGGCAAAATAACCAGGGCCTTTAATATGGCCTCAACGGTGCCTCGTAACAAATTATTGCAGCCATATGCGTACGTGCGTGTGCGTGCAATGTGAAAAAAAAGAAATGTGTTATTTCAATACATTTGAGACTTAGAATTCTGTCGAATATTTTGACACGTTTCATCCCGCGTTGTTCCAATGAACGAACTGCATGCGTGTTGGTTCAAGGCATCACAGCTCGTCTACTAAACGCATAGTTTAATTATTATATTTAATCAATCTCAATAATTATTATGCCACAAATTCTTTATTCAAGCAATTTATACTGATTTGCCTCTATAATAGCAAAGTCTGGTAGTATTGGGGCATTCGCTACTAGGAAATCTACAACTACATCCCTTAAAGGCCCTTACTTAGTCTCCGTATAATTAGACCATAGGTTTTAATCAACCTAACCTACTTTACCATTCGCGAATTGGAGCCCGGTACGGCTCTTTTACGCAAAACCCTACTATGGAATCCACAAACAATCCCTTGAAGGCCCCGAATCATATTAGGAATGCCATGCCAATTTTCCGCACGAAAAAAAAAACATTACAAAAAAGAACCTCAGAGTATTCACCAAAAAAATATATATTATGAAACAATAATTTCTTTGCTACTGAAAAAAAAATCAATCAGCTTCCACCAATCGTTATTCTTCTCCGTGCTGTTTGTAAATCAACGCTCCCTATCCGCGTCTCGAATGTCACAAATCCGATGGAAATTCTCGCGGGGAAATTCACTCGAAACTGAATTATGAAGGTTTTAGTGAGAGTTCCTCCATGTCGATCGGTTCATAAGGAACAATATGGCTGACGTGTAGCATTCATGATCTTATATGACGCTTGAAAGCTCGCACAGCGTTGTTTCCCGTAATTCCATTGTGCAGTCCCGCGAGTAAAGAGACACGCCAGACGATTTTGGAACCCTCAACGCCCTGGTCGGGCGCGTTTATCACCGTAGTTCCAAAACTCCACATTACATCGTCAAGTGAATTTTGGCATTTGAAAGCATCCGCTCGGAAAGGAGATCCTTTCTATTACCCAGCAACAGTCACTCACTCCCTCATTTTCATATTCCCTCTCCCTCTCTTTCTCACTCACTTTCGCTCTCGCTCTCTTAATTGTTCTGTTTCCTTTACGCTCTCGCAGTCACCAGAAGAGTATTTACAACCCGATTACACTATCCAGAAGATTTCATAGTACCGTTAAATAGGATAACAGCGACGTTGCATACATTCCGAGCATTTTCGTATCGTCGTATCGCTCTCGCAGAAATTCCAACCCCGTAGTGAAGCGTCGCTCATTTGCACAGGCCACGAGCAACTCCTCAGAAATGATAAATGTCTGTGTGGCAACGCGCGGTGATAATATTAGACATTTCCTGAATACCGATTCGCTGAGAAAAGTAACCTAAGATTACCCTAATTTTCCTAGATTAAAAAAATACCTTTGATTTTCCCAGATTCCCTAAATTTCCTTTGACAAGTACCCTCAATTTCCCTAGACAAATTCCTTAAATTTTCCTAGACAGATTGAACGAATTCCCTAAATTTCCCTAGACAGAATGAACGAATTCCCTAAATTTTTCTAGACAGATTGAACAAATTCCCTAAATTTCCCTAGACAGATTGAACAAGTTCCTTAAATTTCCCTAGACAGATTGAACAACTCCCCTAAATTTCCCTAGACAGATTGAACAACTTCCCTAAATTTCCCTAGACAGATTGAACAATTTCCCTAAATTTCCTCTTAAAGGGCACACTTTCGTAAAAAAGACACGAAGATCAAGCTGGATGTTTGGCACCCAAGGATATTTAAAAGTTTGCTGTGCTGACGGTATTGAATGCTTTTTTTACAAAAAAAAAAAATGACTGACCGTTCTTTAATCTGTCTACTTTAGAGACAACAAGGTTTCGTAATAATTTTTTAAATTTAAAGTAGTTTAAACAAATTCTATTTAAAAAAATTGAAAAAATTCATTTTTGTACTCTTAAATGTATAACTTTTCAAGTTTTTGATATTTTTACTTAAAATTTTACCTAAATACTCTTGAGATATGGCACTTAAAAAAAAAGAGCCCTACAGTGCTCGTTCCAAGAAAGGTATTTATTCTGGAAAATGAAAGCTTTAATTCTATGAATAAAATAAAACACTGTAGTTTGCATGTTCAAACTATTTTATTCATTTTCAAATGAGTATACAAAATGATGTATGAACGATTATAATTTGAAAAATCATTGATGTAGAATTCTCAATTAAGTAGTTCATTCTATTTTGGACTTATGAAATGTTCTATGCATTTAGTAGCAGGCTGCGATTCCTTGAATCCACCTGCAAGCAGTGTGTAAAAAATGATCGAATACTAAACGCACGAAGCGAATCCCGAAACTACACACTCGGAAATGTAAAAAAAAAAGGGACCACAGAGCTTTGCTGACACATGTAGCTTTGCTGAAACAACAGACTTGGATTTGCAGTAAACTTGGCCGCTGCTCTCGGAAAGAGCATTTCGCAAATGAGGATTTCAACCAAGACGCAAGAGAGATATTGCGTCGATAATTAAATTTCTCGTCCTTGAGAATATTTGTCTTCGAGGTTTCTTCGTCGGGTGGAATTGTCAGAATAGCAGCTCTGACCAAGTGGCACGAATGGATTTTTCGCATACCCCAAGGCAGGCAGCAGCATTGATGAATGTTGATGAAGAAAAGTGGCGAGAAATGGACAAATTTCCTAACGCTGTAAGATATTCGAGAAGTAAATGTTTTATTATTTTTTGCTTTTATTATTTGTTTTTTTAAATGTCATAAAACATATTGTTTTATGTTTTATTACTTTTTACGTTTATTTTTTGTTTTATAAAATGTCATAAAACATATTGCTTTATGTTTTATTATTCTTCGTCGTCTTGGTTACGAAACAACACACGTGGGTTTGCATAGTTTTTGCGCATACTCGCGCTCCTTGTTTCATAAAACAGTCGACATATTGTTCCAGGATTTATCGGCGAAATTCCCGTTTCCAGCAAAAAAGATATACCGTTTACGAATTTTGCATAAGAACGTTCATATATATAAATAAATGTGCATAGACCCGAGGACAAAATTGTAGTCCGCGCACTCAGTTCGCACACCCCCATAGACCTCTCTTACTTGTGCGCAAAGACATCACATCGTCGTTGTCGCGCCGCGTTGCGACGATAAATCCCCAATAGTTTTTGCCTCCCACGAGCACACTCGACTTCTACGTTCAATCCAGCGTACTGCACACGCGTGTACCGACAAAGCCTCGGTACAGACGGAAAGCTCGAAACGTATCTTTGCATCGAGGCGTGGCAGGGCTGAAAAAAAATCGCCGCCAACACACGGGAAATATAAAAATCTGCGACAACTCGTTATTTAAATTTTTAATGGGATGACAGGCTTCATTGACTCGCTCAACGTGTTCTAGGTCGATAAATCGTGCCATACCCAAAACGGGAGCTTATCGTTGATTCATAAGCATCTCGGCACAGTTCAGAGGGTAAGTCGCGACATGGTGGAGTATCAGAAACCGCGATACTTTGAGGTTGCATCGGTAACAAGATCGAAGCAATCCGATTCGAGTGACCTCGATTGTGTGGAATCTTTGCGGGACGAGATGACGTCTCTGGAAAAACATATTCTCTCTCTCTCTCTCTCTCTCTCTCTCTCTCTCTCTCTTTCTCTTTCTCTATTTCTCTCGTGCGCTCTTGCGACTTAATTTATTGGCATCGGGATTCGAGCTGGTTGCTCGCCATCGTTGGTAGGAAGAAACGTTATATATTTATATAGTAGCTCGTCTCGTCCCTTCTAGATGCAGCCATATCATCGGGCTAATTAGCCCTCTGGCTCCATGTACTTTGCCCTGGATCGTCGATCTTCCTTGTGTCGTTATCCTACGAACGTACGCCGGAGGACACTCTCATGAAGTGGAACGATGGATAGAAAGAGAGCGAGAGAGAGCAATGAGAAAGAGAGAGAGAGAGAGAGAGAGAGAGAGAGAGAGAGAGAGAGAGAGAGAGAGAGAGAGAGAGAGAGAGAGGGAGACAGAGAGAGAAAGGGAGGCAGAGAGAGAGAGAGAGAGAGAGAGAGAGAGAATCAGTATCATATACGACCCTTCTTGTTTGATAATCCTAGTTCATAGACTCCGAAGTCATTTATCAGAATTAATTCTACGTCTGCGCTAACATAAAGCGCTCTATACATGTATATAATGAAAGAAACTCATCAATGAGGGTATGCACGAATTGGCCATACAAATTCGACTGAAACATAAATGTGAAAAAATATGCTCTGTCGAACGTGTGCGACAAGTTCGTACGCCATTTATGAATTGGAGAGGGAGAAAGATATATATATATATATATATATATATATATATATATATATATATTTCGTATTCTGGAGCGTCCGCTCCCTAAGAGTACCACGTCCAGTATAATACAGCCTGCAAAGAACCAGACTAAGACCATACAATCAAAGGGTGTCTCAAAATGACGTGACATTTTAAATTGCGCGCCATTTTTTTTTGTGGAGAACATAGAGTATTAATCCTTGACAAGTGCCATCAGAAAGTATTGAGGTTTAGTCATGGAGAATTAAACGATCGAGCAATGCATAGAAATTGTGGAAATTCACTGCGAAACAATGCAGTTATTGCAGATGAAGTTTCATGGTCGTGTTATCTCGCGCCACGGCGATGTGAATTGGTCAACAAGATCGTACGATTTGACGCCATTGGACTTCTTTCTTTGGGGTTTTCTGAAAGGAAAAGTGTATGCCCATGATCCACATATCATTCCGGAGCTCAAGGAACCAATTGGACGCACCATTAACGAAGTTAGAACCACAATTATGCCAAAATGTTATTGAAAATATCGTCAAAAGAGTGAAGTTTTGCAAACAGGGAAGAGACGGATATTTATCGGATATTGTGTTTCACACATAACCTCCATGTTTGTACATTATATTAAAATTATGATTTTGAGACATCCTGTAGTCCCTTCGGTGAAGTAGAGGAACTAGGGGAAAAATTAAAGGGAATGGAAAAAAAATCGAGATGGTAGAAAACCGAATCCAAACCAGCTCACTGTATAAGTTATAAGCTCATTCAAAGAAACTCTGTAAAAGCCCAATGAAGACATACCTTGGAAAGAAATACTTGATTGACAAAGGCAAATCAATGAAAGAAAGAAGACATAATAATAATAACAACAAGAGTATAAAAATAATACAAAGCCTAAATGAAATAAAGTTAATGGCCTGAAAAATAGAAAGCCTAAGTGAAAAAAGCCAATAAATAAAAAATCTCATAACAAAACGAAATAAAAAAAAAGACCTAAGTAAAAATAATACAAAGCCAATCAATAACAGAGATGGAGAGAGAGAGATAGAGAGAGAGAGAGAGATAGAGAGAGAGGAGAGAGAGAGTCTGAAAAAGATATGGAGTCGAACCAAGACAACGCAAATTCGTTCCCAAACGCTAGAACTTGCCCTGCTGACAAAGATTCGGATAAGAAGGAGAGAAGTGCCACCAAGGGAGGTGTGAACGAATAAGATAAGGGGGTCCAGGCACCCCAGCAGGGTCATCACGTGCAGCACTTATCACTGGGATTTGCGCCAGGGACTCGTTGAACCGTGAAAGATAGACAGAGACATACAAGCTAGAGCTTTACAGCATCAATGCCAGTCATCATCTACTAATACCCAGATTACGTGACCACTGATAAATAAACGTCATAGATACATATACGTCCAGAATTGCGAAAGTTGTATTGGGCCCGGACATTGCGAAAGTTGTATTGGGCTTCAGACACTTCTTCAGACAGAATAAGTGTCTGAAGATATTGTACGACAAAATAGCCGCAACGATAAAATCCTCCCTCCTCCAACAGCCTGGAAAAAATGCTTTCCTCTTGTCAGCTGAATATGCGCGACAGCCGTTTTTCCATCGGCACTTATGCCTCAGTCGCTACAGGCCGTAGAGGAGACAACGAGAAAAATGGAGAGAAAACGACCGATTGAACTTCCCATACAGGTGAACCTATCTGCAGAGTGAAACCATCTCGATGTGGTCCGGACGAATCGGTCGACCGCAATGCCCCCCGCATTGGTGCCATCCTGGAATTCTCCAATGGTGGTAAAAAGTGCAAAAGGGGAGAAAAAAAAAACCATAGAAAAAGGAAGGTAAAGCGCGAGGGAACGAGGAAAAAAACGGGAAAAGCGGAGGAAAATAGAGGAGTAAGGTGAGCGGCGAATGAACGGAAACGGGCGGTCACCGGAGAGAACAAGGGAGTCCAAATGAGTGGACGACTGGCCTCGACCGCAGTTGAATGTACAGCCACGAACTTCTGCCGGAGAAGTTCCGCTGCTGTCCACTCCGGCTAGTGGGGAACTAGTTACTTCTCCAATATATATGTTTATACGGAGTATCTATTATAAATATGACAGTTTTGGCCAAAAATTTAATTGCTAGTCTAACTAAAGATTAACAATTAATTAATTGTTGATCCACGACTATAAAAATTAACAATTAATTATAATTGTTAATCGCGACTTTCCACAATTAGAAACTGATCAATTTTCAATCTTTTTCGTGTATTTGATTAAAAACTAACAATTAAAACTGATTATTGTGTAGGGCGCTGCGTAAGCCTACAAAACCCAAACAAACACGTCGTATCTGATATCTGTAAGAGTTAAACAGGTAAATTCTTAGTTTTAATTGTTTCTTAGAACAATTAAAAAAAGTTAATTGCAATTGTTTGAATTGAGAGTTGCAATTAACATAGATTAATCCAAGAAATGAATTCCAACATGCAATTAATAGTTAGTTCCAATTAATGTTAATTGTAATTAAATGAATTGCAATTACTTTTTTAGTCAATTAATTAACCGATTGAGAATTTAATTGGTTAACGCCTAACGTTGATATATGGACACACACACATGTTGACAGATAAATCGGGTGAGCCTGGGAAATTTGCCAATTGAAAGCTTTCAAATACATAGATTTTAGACGTAAAACCGTTTACGGAGCAGAATTTTTTACAGGTATCCAATTGGATTCTCATACCTGTTTCAGCTTCCTAATAGGGATTTAATGTGATTGGACCTGTATACTAAAACTATACCTATACTATACCTATTAGGGATCTATACTATACCTAATAGAGATCCAATCCCATTGGAACTCTATACTAAAACGTCACTCACGTACATTGGATTCTCATCGGGATTCCATTGGAATTCCCACATTATCGATCAAATTCCCACAGAATCCAATACGATGCTTAATGGATCCCATCACATTTTGTACGCTGAATTTTCTAAACAAACTATGTAGATGTACAAAACTAATGGATCTTGAGAAAGTATAATTTTTAGGGTTCCGTGCCCAAAGGGCAAAACGGAGCCCTTATTGCTGTTGCTCTGCTGTCTGTCCGTCTGTCCGTCCGTATGTCACGGGTCTCTAGCTCGTAAACGGAATGCGTTACAGATCTAAAATTTGGATATTTTGTATAGATGTTGACCCAAAACCAAATATCCAATTATAAATTCAATTAAATTATTTTTTCATGTTGTGTCCCATAGATGAAAAAGGAGACGAAAAAATTCTTACCCTGGCATTTGGGGGTGTCATTGTCCAAAGCTCATTTAGTAGAGTAAAAATATATTTTTTATTCTTTTTTTATTGTCAAAAATAAAGAAATGGCGAGCCGTCGAAGTTGTTAGTTTTAGACCATTTTTGTTACGAGGTCTATCTCAAAAACTAAACTAGTTAGGAATTTGGAATTCTGTATATTATGTAACATATACTGTACTTAAACAACAAATACTGAAAACGCCGATATTTCATTTATTTTTCTTCGCCTCTTCTTTTTCTGCGAAAAATGTGAATATTTTCATATATTTTCAAATGTTCAGCTTACAGCAGGAGTATACAAAGCTTTCTTTAGCTATCATTATCCCGGGTTTAGGTTTAGTACTACCTAAGAACTAAGAAAAAAAACCTTACCTAATTAAATATCTAGTTTAGAAAAAAAGTTAATTCATCATATGTACGTAACCCTAATACACCGAGGCCCGACTCGCACTTGGCCAGTTTTTTTTTTATCTTATTAGGTATTCTAGTCTAGGGGCCGAAATTTTTGGCGTTTTTACGAGCTTGATAAAAAATAGTACATTATGACACGAGGAGGAAAAAAACTTTTTTTAGCGAGTGTTGCAATCACACGAATTTATAAAAAGTTTTTTCGTCGAGTCGTGTACGAAATTTTATTTTACGAGGTGTGGAAAATGTGGGTTTTACGCACGCGAAGTGTGCATAAAAATCGTTACCATTATCGTACCGAGTGGAATAAAATATTTATATATATTTTCATTATAACTTTTTTTACAGACTTTTTATCGATGTTTCAAGAACTTACGAAGAAAGTTTTGTGCAAAAAAAAATTGAAAAAAACTATGGGCCTTTTGTACGATTCAACTAAACGACTCTAAATTTCTGTTTTCACTATCTAGGCCGTTTCGCGCGTTTTAAACTGCTCGGAGATACTTCAGAAAATGAGATCCCATTCTTGTGATGTGTATACATATTTTAATCCAATAAAAAAAATCGGCAAATATTTTCGTCTTCTCGGATGTAAGACCTTAATAAAATATGTGAAACACACGAGAAAAAAAAAGCGATTGCCACGGAAGAAACGCAATCAGGAAATGCCGATGGTTCATGAAATGATATTTCAATCGCGATATACCCAAGTTACGCAAAAGTGATGAAAATACCAATATTTGATTATATCTTCGATGGGTTTTTATGACGTGTCTCTCGTTATGGATAACAATCGACATTTGGTTTGTGCGCGATTATTGAATCCTTCCTTTCCCTTCCACGGGTCGTTTGGATCAAACGTCCATAATCGAGGACGCCTGACGAGTCATCTATATGGTGGATGTGCCACCGTGGTAATAATCGAATTCTCTATCGATATCGTATCAACGACGACAAGATGACATAGGGAAGCCGAGAGACGGCTTTTTGTACCAATTCGGCCGCAATAAAGTCACATGGATACGCCGTTAAGAAGCACAGGTCTAGAAGAGAAAG
>CAWVQM010000439.1:0-17015 GCA_963932345.1 Ophion ventricosus | reverse complement strand
CCTTTCTATCAGAGTCGCGGGCACTCGACCTGCTCACTCTATACGTTCTCTCTTAATTACCCAACAATTTTTCTTCCCTCATTTCTCCTATTATAACTTTTCTTTAGCTCACCTGTAGCCTTCGCCCCGGTTGAGAACGAATTTTCTTTTCGTTTCTTACACAGCCAAAGAAAATATTTAATTTAAATAGGATCTATTTAAATCAAATAGGTTTTTTTTTCTTGTCTCACGGCTTACTACGACCATATTTGTTCCAATTTTTTTTTGTTCAAGCTATTTTTAAATATTAAATATATTCAAATTAAATGAATAAAGATTAGATTCAAATTAAGGAAAAAAAGATAAAACACGATATATCGCGTGAATACGAAAAAGGAATATAGGTTCATGACATAAAGGTGCGAAGATAAAAAGTTCAATTATTTTTCTTTTTTTTTTTCACTAACAAAGATGTTGTGTGGAAAAAAAGAAAGGCATCGTCGTGCCTTTTATTAACAGGCGCGACTATTTATGTATAGAAAGACTAACCATTTTCCTCAACTGCAGAATTTTACAACAGTCTTCTAATGAAAACAAAGCCATGAGATTTTTGAGAGAGTGAATCGTGTACCATTTTTCCGTCTGTCTCTTTTGTCTTATACTATCAGATGAAACCAAATCACAGATTTATTACGAATAAATAAAATATTTATTGATTAGACGATATTAATTAATGCAATAGGAAACATTTGATTTCACGAAAAATCGAGTTAATTCAAATTTAAAAAATCAAATAGACGCATGTAGTTAATATCAAAAGAATTTTTCTTCTAGACAACCGTGAAAAGATCGAGGGAGAAGAATATCTCTCTCTCTCTCTCTCTCTCTCTCTCTCTCTCTCTCTCTCTATCTCTCTCTCTCTCTCTCTCAGACACACACTCCCTTTTGCAACGATCCATTCGATTTTTCGTCTGAATAAGAACCAACCGTTTTTGACTTTCGAGGATATCGTGTCAAAAAAATCGTAAATGGAGCAAACGAGCGATTTATTGTCTGGATCGATCGAGGCCAAGCGTGCATAAATGCATATTTACTTACCTCCGTGTGCGCGAACGCACGATATGAAAGTGCGGTACGATCGTAGTGATGCGTAATCCATAGGGGGAAAAAAAATGGCTCGGTAATGGCACCTCAGGCTCAGGCAGCAGCAGCAACAGCAGCAGCAGCAGCAGTATTGTTGAAGCCGGATGCTCGCTGTTATGGTTTGATAGAAATGCAAACAACGAAAAAGAGAAGCAAAAAAAAAAAAAAATTATATATTATGTACACAATAAAGTCTCCCGAGGGAACGAAACGAGTGAGAAAGATGTCGAGGGCGCGAAGCGTTTGGCTTCCCTCACTCCCTTCCGCACTTCCTCCTTAATGACCGGTGGCCAACCCTTAGTAGCATGTCATTTGGTGCACAAAAACCAACAAGTCGGAACGATCCTCATTAAACATATATATATATATAGAGAGAGAGAGAGAGAGAGAGAGAGAGAGAGAGAGAGAGAGAGAGAGAAAAGATATTTTCAACCTGTTATGTCTATTTAATGTTGGCTATCTGGACATGTGGCTTTTGTAAGGAAGGCCCTTCAATTTTTTTTCTCAATGTCTTCAAAACCATTTTTGTCGATATATATATATATATATATATATATATATATATATATATATATATATATATCGTATTGTATGGGCAGCGCGTATGCAACAATGAGGGCCCCATTCCTCGTGCATGCGGTTCGAAAAGAATACGCATATGAGCCGCGTATTTATCCGAGAGTACTCCGTGTACGAATTGAACTGCGTGCGAGTCCTCCTCAATGGGCATATTACGTAAGTGAGCGCGTTAAATGGTAGAGTAGAAAAGTACGTATAACCGAGGCGTCACACTCCGACACTGTTTCAAATTGAACACTCGTGCAACTGGCTGCCCCTCTATATGCACCTATATAATTATTCGTACACGTATACATTGCATTCCTTTATGTAGCTTTGGCCCTTTCGCCAATGTTCATGAAACGTGCTACGAGAAGCATAAAAATGTCGCACTTGGTGCGAATTTCACGTGTCTTTTTTTTTTCATTTTTGCTTATAATTATTGACGTAAGTGTCTCTTTACCCATGCAGAAATTTCGCAAATTTCTATTTCAAATACGTATTAAATATATTTTTCTTAGCAAATTAAATACATATTTTCTTAATCCGAACGATCTTTATTTAATTTAAATATAGTTACTTAAAATAAATAACTTATATCACTTTTCTCCAGGAAACATATGTTTTCAAGGTTTCAACAAAAAATCATTTTGGTATAGTCAATTACGTGTATAATAAAACCCCTATTTTGTAATTCCGAATTATTTTATGGTTTCGCTGAAGAAAAAAAAATCACAAAATATGCCCGTTTTTTGCCTCTAGAGTGGCCTAAAATCTTAAGCGGGTGGTTGGGTCTGCCTTGCATACGCATTCGATGGCCGAAAGTTCTCTCTGTCTTGAT
Organism: Ophion ventricosus; assembly: GCA_963932345.1. Taxonomy (NCBI): domain Eukaryota; kingdom Metazoa; phylum Arthropoda; class Insecta; order Hymenoptera; family Ichneumonidae; genus Ophion; species Ophion ventricosus. The sequence goes on along the minus strand of CAWVQM010000439.1, from coordinate 14,494 downwards.
GCGAATTATTTTTCAATTTGATCCGGAACGTTTTGAGGGTGCTGAGGGGGTGGTTAGACTCGATGCAGGGTGTTTCGGATCGAGTCGAAGGTGCATTGCTTCGAAGGAAACAGTCGATTTTTCGCAAACATAATTTTTCACTTATTGTGTAAAAAAAAAAAAAAAAAATACGAGAATTTAAGGAAAAGGGGCTGTATGGAAATTTTTCGCAAAGTCAGTTCTTTAACTTTCAATACGACGGGCTGGTTGTAATTGTTTAATGGTGCCGAGAAGACGTAATGCACATACGTCGTGCACTTAAGTTTCCAGCCCTGCTCCACCCCCTCGCGCCATCTCTCTCTCTTTCTCGTTATGGACACTGTCTCTGTAATGTCGGTGCAACATCGCGGGAAGGAAGACTTTTGTATCTCGTACTATATCTACAATGCCGCAATTATAAACCATTCAGGCTACCGACGTGCGTGCTGACGAACAGTTAACGTTGAAATCGTTGCACTCGCGAAACGCGCCACATACACGGTACCGCAAGGAATATTCGCGTCGTATACACATCATACGCTATTATAAATATACCCGGCATATACATGTGCGCACGATTACAATATATTTAAGGGTGTTGTACAATACGGAATTTCAACTTATGTATATATAATCATATTTTATCTCGAGTATTATTGCACCTTCGGGATCACGTACAACTTCTTCCGGGATGTGCAATGTTGCTAACGATTCGCAGCTTTTAATCATATTAAATATCAAAATAATTATTCGATGCATAATTATTTTGATATTTAAAAAACATTCGAGTCTTCGTAAAAGTATTGATAAAAAAAATATTGTTTTTGTTTAAGTAGTCTCGCCACAGTCACGTTGAAAAGTTTATTCTTCGCTCAATCGATGAAAGCTTCGAAATATTGCCAAATACACGGAGAGAATTAAATGTTAAAAATTACCGTGCGGTAACGGTAACCAGATGACAACCCTGAAACTTCGCTTATTATTACTGAGTAAAACACAGATTTTCACGAAAATAAAATAAAATTTCTTCTTCAGATAGAAAATTTTACCAGATTTTCTAGTAAATTTTCATGTGTAAGAAAATACGCAAAACTTAAATTTAAAAAAATATATAATATCACCGAAATTTTATTGTGCATTTTATTATTTTTTGCCTTTCAAAAATGTCTATAAAAAAGTATCGTCTTTATAACAGTTATTTTAAGATTTATTATAAAATTTAATGAGTGTTATAGGAAAATGTATTGTGCTCTCGGTAAAAATTATCGTGCGCGCTACCCTTCTTGTATAGTAAAATTTTAGCTACGTATTTGAAATTTTCTGTAACGTGAGTTAAAAAAAAAACTTGTCGCATACGAATTATTATGCTTTTCTCACTTGTCACCACATTGAAATATATCACGGTAATTTTTACCGTGAAATTCACGACAAAAATTACTTTTTAATTCTCTCCGTGTATCCTCATAGTATAGGTTGTGAATCTTATCGAAATGTAAAAATTTATAAAGTATGATGAAAACGCCTAATATAATGTTTAGAGTTCGAAAAATAACAATGTTCCCTCCATCACTCAACCCTCACTTTTGTATCAGACTATCCATTCCGGCTACTGATACGTAGATACTCTGGGCATACGGATATGCACACACTACTGCAGTCTAGCGAGCGCGTAGATCGTGGCAACGTCGCAAGTCCAGCGAATTTTTTGTCGTGATATTTGGCGCTAGCGTCGCTAGACATTGCTCTATTTAAATCGCTATATCTATGAAACTAAACGGTCAAAATTCATGATTTTTTTTTACCCACTTCGTCATATGTTCCTCTGTAATTGAGAATTAAAAAAAAAAAATCTGTAGAAAAGTTTCGAAGTTATTGCGTGAAATGTGAAATTTTCCACTGCTCCCCATAAGAACACGTGTAAAACCATGAAATCTTTGATTGTCAATATCTCGAAAACTGAACGGTGAATCCTTTTGAAATTTTACAGGTAATCATTTAATAGTGTCCTGAATGAGGCCACAAAATAAAAATTCATAGAAAAACACCTTGGCGACACTACTACTGTAAAATACGGTATTTTTATACTTGTAATACGATTAAAAATTGTGCAGCTACCTTAACTCAGGGGAATACGTGAAGTGCAGCGCATGAATAAACGCTGTAGCCACGGGGCTGAGGCATATCTCTAAATCTACCAATATATATATATATATATATATATATATATATATATATATATATATATATATATATATATATATTCTCGATATGGCGTAGTGAAAGACAAGTCGAGAGACACGCACGAGATATTATTAAGATAAAAATCCGCAAACGGCAAGCTTAATGTCATCGCGTACTTGGCACAACAATTTTCTATCGTGTGCTCTAGCCCCGTTGACTGCTATATACAGCCAACACACAACGGTCTGTACATACGTCGTATACATGCGAGTAAGACACGTGTTGACGACAAAGAATTGTTTTTTTTTTCTTTCTTAATGTCCCAACTGAGTCCACTGTACATGGGTACTTGTGTTAGTTACGCCCTTCTGGCGGCTAATGCTCGATCCAAACATGTATCTTCGGTACACAGTGTCTATTAGAGCATTATTACACCGCTAGGATTTCGAATAAGTTTATATGTGTATATATGTATATATATATATATATATATATGTGTGTGTGTGTTTATATGTGCTATGTGGTCATCGTGCAACCGGTGCTTTGTAATATATAAAGCGAGCTCTTCGCTTTGCCATTCTCGTTTCTCTTTAATTGGGTTGTCCGCACTCTCTCTCTCTCTCTCTCTCTCTCTCTCTCTCTCTCTCTCTCTTACTCACTCCTTCTGTCGCTCGTACACTTTTTCATCGTTCCTTAAACATTGAATAATAAAGAGCCACGAGTCGGTAACATTCTCATCATAATTTTACGATCGTCGAGCCAGAGAATCCGGAATGATACGCGAGAGTCTATATCGGGTAATAAAAAAACATAAAAATAAAACGAGCGACGTGATCACTTGAGAGACGAAGAGGAGTCCTTGTTTAATCAGCACACGTTTTCCCTCGGTCCGAAAAGGTGCTTAATGTATACTTGTGTATTTGCGAGGCTAAGACTTCCAGGTGTTTCCAGAAGAAATCCGAACGCGGGAGCTTCAGACTTGAGCGTACAGTCGTTTCCTCTTTCGTTTCTTTCTTTTTCTTTTCGCTTCCCTTCTTTCAAACTTATAACCAATCTCCAGCAATTTTATTCGATGTAACGGCTATTTTCGAGGGCTTTCGAAGCAATGTTCTCAGATTTCAGTTAGCTCCGGTTGGACGACCATCTCGATTGTCACATTAAAAGAGAATCGATTAATTTTTAGTTGTCGGCTAGTGTCTAAAGTTCGAACATTTGGCATTGTGAAGATAGTCAAATGAGAATATGATCGTTTTAACGGACACCAGTCGCTTCAATGGAGCGTGTAAAAATGTAAGATGTCATTTTCACGCATGGTGAAGAGTAGTCTACTGGCTAGTGAGCTATCAGGAGTGTGCACTTATGTTTGGCAAAAAAGTACGGCTTTATTGTGAAAATAATGGTTACGTATTGTTACTTTTTGGATTTTTGCATTTCTTCGACAAATCCGATAACGTAATCGTCCAATTTTGTGACAATTTCGCGTCCCGCGAGCGACGGCCTTAAATACAGATATAAAAACGTCTGTGTGTGTGTGTGTGTATTTGTACATATGGTGTGGTTCGACGACTCTCCACGCACGCAGCCTCTCTCGCAGCCTTCAGACGGCGCTCAATAACCGGAAGTACATCACTCGACGCATCCGCTCGACCGTCTACGCGCTCGCGTCCCCCAATTCCTCTCACTCTCTCTCTCTCTCTCTCTCTCTCTCTCTCTCTCTCCCCTCTCTCTCTCTCTCCCCTCTCTCTCTCTCTCCCCTCTCTCTCTGCCTATACGCCGTACACTTATTGCGGGCGTCTGCTAACACGTTGCTCGCTGTATCCGTGCCGATCGTTGCGTTACTCATTGCTCGTGTCCGTCTTGATGTTCGCGCGCTTTTTTTTTTCGTACAACTTTGACAAAGTAAAGAAGCAACGAAACCGCAAATACGACAGGCGCCAAAGACGCGAAATGCCGAGCTACGGATGGTCGTACCCAGTTCGTTGAACGCCAGCCCCCCCCCCCCCCCCCCACTTAATTATATAAAGCGTGTATGCAGTACTTTTTATTTCCCTGTAAAATGAAACAAAGTGCAGTCTATATGGATGTACGAGCGGTCCGTTATTATTATCTCGTGAGACTGGTTGAAATACCGCGGTATACAGATTTAATTGGGCGTCGCGTTGTGAACAGTCGTAAACTTAATCGTAATATGATAATTACATTTACTCGAGAAAGAGAGTGAGAGAGGGAGAGAGGGAGAGAGAGAGAGAGATGAAACTGAAAGAGAAGAGGCACGAAGCTTACTATGGTGGAGGGCATGTCATGCTAAAAGATGTTTAATGTCCTCTATATATATATATATATATATATATATATATATATATATATAGAAGGTGTAATTTGGACGATATTCGACTTGTAGGCCGTCCTCATAGTAACCTATTGTCCTGATAATCAATATCACGTGCACTACGATGTTTCGAAATTACCTTCGTCGAACATATTCATATTAAGATCATTTCAAAGACTGTCCTGTTCCGAAAATCAACGATACATTAAAAATAAAAGGACTAAACTCAAACAGATGTACTGAAAGCCAACCTTATATACGTATAACGGATTCAAAATGACCCTTCCTATATCGACACAATTTTTTGGGGGATTGGGGGGGGAGTCATTTTCTAGTTTTTTCAACCTTAGACCCTACGTCCTAGGTGTCATGGTAATTTAGATATGATTTTTTTTTCATTTTTTTTTACATACTCGAAATTTCGCCTTTAAATCATCATAACTTTTTTACTTTTGGGCTGTAATAGTACGAACTAATTTTTTTTTGTATTCTGCAATGTATATTTATTATAAATAAATCATTATTTGATACAATTGGTTTCAAGAAAATGACTCATGAGCTGCCAAAGTCTTGAAAAAGTGTAAATGTATGAAAAATGTCAACTTCTACATTCATTATAAAAAAAAAAACTAAAAGCTATTTTGAACTTAGATTTATTTTAAAAAGTTCTCTAGTTTATATCCTTTCCAACGGTATGCTACATGTCATAGAAATCATTCATTACGTGGGTCAAAATAAGAGATACTAGTTTCCCAGGGTCAGGGTTAAGGTCTTAAGCTACTCTAGAAGCAAAAAAATGGCATATTTTGTGATTTTTTTTCAGCAAAACCATAAAATAAATCGGATTTACAAAATGGGAGTTTTATTAGACACGTAATTGACTATACAAAATTAGTTTTTTCACAGCGATACATGTCAAAATGGCGACTGTGCAGCATTTTTCCGATGACGCCTTTAATTCTGGAAGATCAACGGCCGGACCAACAGCTCCTATAATTTTTCAGTTATGATGAGACACTAAAGTTTTTTTCGATTATATATAAGAATAGCTACAGAAGTACGTAGGATTTTTTTGATATATTGATTTTTGTCAAAATGGCGCGTTTCTAAAACAAAAAGTATAAAATGGCATGAGAAAATCGTCAGAAAATTGTTTATAAAAATGGAACTATGCAATGTACTTTAAAAAATCCTACGTAGTGCCTCAGAAAATGTAATTCTAAATATACAGTTAAAATTTCAAGTGAACCAGTTGAAATTTGTTCGAGTTATGAGTGCGGCCGACTTGAAAAATGTAGTTTTAAGATAATCGCGTTTAAAGTCAGTAGAAAATCACGACATGAATCGAAAGGGGTTGCGCTAGAATTCGAAAATCGAGGACTTAGAGATTTTGCACACCCATAATCTTTTGGAATATAATTTTATAGGTACTAAGGTACATTTTTAACAAAAAAAAATCGATTTTTGTAAAATTCTAGCGTGGCCTAAGTGGCCTAAATCCTAGAATGACCTAAAAAAAGGCCTTAGGAAAAGACTTTTTGTTTCCGTTGTTTTTTTAAAATTAAACTTGAGTTATAAATTTTGCTCAATTTTAACTTCTTTACTCCGTATGCATGCAACAAAAGTTATTTTGTGCTATTACAACCACAAACAAAAAACTTATGACGATTTAAAGGCAAAATTTCGGACAAAAAAAAATCATATCTCAATTACCGTGGCACTTAGGACATAGGGTCAATGGGTGACAAAAAGTAGCGAATGTCCCTGCCAATTCTCCAAAAAATTGTGTCGGTCCATGCGCCAAACACCCTGTATGTATATGTATCCATCTTTACTCGCGCGATTCCATTCACATTTTGCATCCGCGTGATCAAGTCGTCCTTGTGTCCCATTCCGTATCTTTCCGTTAACCGAAGTGGCGTTGCTAGCAATTCGCGCTTCAAGCCTTATATATATATATATATATATATATATGCATATAAATATATATACTGGTACTCTGGACGGATCTCTCTTCTTCCTCGTCTCGTCGTCGGTTCATCGAGCGTTCACTCGAGCTAACGTTTTACGACCTCTCCTTACACACCATTCAACCCGGTGAAGGCGGCTTGCTTCGCTTCCCGCACCGCAGATTTATTCACATGGAATTCCGCGGGCTGGCTCGTTATGTCGCGTGATTTCACTGTGAATCGGCGCGCGCCCGTACATATGGAAAACACCAAAGTATCACCAGTACTTTTGCGAGAGACAGGACGGCGTGAAACTTTTTCCGGCCACTTTCGAGATCCGTTTCCTTGGAGATTATGCGTTCGTAACGCGGTCCCGTTATGGTCCATGGATCGGCCAGAGGAGTAGATATTGGCTTAGCCAGCATCCCTGGACACGGACCTCTCCTACAAAGCCCGGTGCCCCCCGCCCCTCCCGCCACGAAAAAAATCGATTCAGCATAATTGAAGTGAAATAATTGATTAATTTTAAGTTTCACCCAAGAAGGCATGAAGAAATAATTTAGTAAAACTTCAACTATTTGTCTTCGTCGTAATTTCGTATGTACAAAAAGTAAATATTTCTTTACGTAAATTAAATAGAAATTTAATTTTTATAATTGAGTCAATTGTGGGCAATTGTGGGCGGAAGGAAATTGAATTTTTAAGACTGCTAACTGGATTAAAGAATAAAAAATTAGTTGATTTTTTTTTGTCAAGGTATTGCAAGAGTTTGATAATAATGTTAATATGAATTAAAGTAGTAGTCTCGCCAATCGACGAAAGCTTCGAAATATTGCGAAATATCCTTATAACGTAGGTTGTACATCTTATCGGGATGTAAAAATGTATAATGATGAAAACGTCTAATATAATGTTTACCTAAGCCTCACTTTTGTATCAGACGATCCATTCCGGCTACTAATACGTAGATACTCTGCGTATACGGATATGCGCACACTACTGTAATTTAGTTCTAGTTTGCTCCAGTCCCTTCGTGGCGCTAGCGTCGCTAAACCTTGCTTTATTTAAAACGCTATATCTATGAAACTAGACGGTCAAAATTCATGATTTTTTTTTTTCATCCTCTTCGTCATATGTTCCTCTATAATTGAGAATTAAAACAAAAAAAATCTATACAAAAGTTTCCAAGTTATTGCATGAAATGTAAAATTTTCCACTGCTCCCCATAAGAACACTTGTAAAACCATGAAATCTTTGATTGCCAATATCTCGAAAACGAAACGGTGAATTCTTTTGAAATTTTCCAAGTTATCATTCAATACTATCCTGAGTGTGTTCTCAAAATAAAAAAAATCTATAGAAAAACGCTTTAGCGAGACTACTACCTTGAAGCAAGTTTCATATTTCATGTGTCTCGTAATTACCCACTATTATGCAAACTTCATTAAAAGAAAGGATGATTGTGATCAAAACCAGTTGTTGTCAGGCCCCGTCTAGCCCTCCTCCTACTCCCCCAGAAAAAAAATGCTGACTACGCCAATGGGAGTAGGACGGAAACATTGAACCTGATTTGGTCCACTTGACGGATGGAAATCGCGGTGGATGTTTCTGCAGGTTTCGATATGGCTTCAATATCGAGGAGAAGATAGAGAGGTAGAGAGTTGAAATGAAGACTGAACATAAGGTTGAGCAGATACAGGAGATGAGAAGCGGCAGCAGCAGCAGCAACAACAACAACAGCAGTGCCTGTAGGTATAAAATAACGACTTGGCGTGTGCGAGGTTCGTTGCGTGTCCGGAATGACAGACGCCCGGACCATGAGGTGAGCGAGAGTCCCTGTCGTTGTCTCTCGCTAACTTGAGGAACAAGGCATAAAAAGCCCACGGGAAGATAGGACGATGAAATAAGGGCGCAAGAAAGGAGGGAATGTGAAAAGAAGAAGAAGAAGAAGAAGAAGAAGAAGAAGAAGGAAACGAATGAAGGAACATATACAGGCGTGCTAAACGTACGACGATGCGAGAACTCGTACCACACGCGCGAAGATGTTTTGTAACGTTGATCGTTCACCGTCCGATCTTCAGCTCCCCTTGATCTCCTTTGCCTCAGTGAGATACAAGGAACTAAAGAAATATCGAAGAATCGACAATTCGACAAGTTTTCATTACGTTCGACTCTCCAACAACGAAAGAAAAAAAAAAACGTTCTCGTTGCCCACACCAGTGTTGTGGGCTTAGGCGACTCTAGAGCAAGATAAAATAAGCATTGAGAATTCTTTTTATCGCTATAATAAAATAAAACGAAAATCCGTGCACGGATTTTTATTGTATTACTAATGAACTGAAGAAAATAATTTTTTTCGTAGCGATTAATAACAAAGTGGCGGCTGTACAACATTTTTCCGTTGACGCCTTTTTTTGGAAGGCTCCGCGGCTGGAAACGTAGCTCTTGCCATTTTTTTACCTTGAACAAAAAAACCGAGTTTTTTCGATTATTTATAAAAACAGCTGCAGAGCTACGTAGGATTTTTTTGATACGTGGATTTTTGACAAAATGATACATTTTAGAAAAAAAAATATTCTAAATTTCAGGAAAGTCATTAAATAATTGTTTATAACTAAAAAATAATGCAATATAACGAAAAAATCCTTCGTACTTCTGTAGAGAATCTAATTGTGAATGTACATTTAAGTTTCGAAATCGATCGGTGAAGATTTGTTCGACTTATGTTTCCGCTTAGTTAAAAAAAACGTGCTTTCGAAAAAAATGCGTTTCACTTGCCGCCCATCCAAGTCCCGCGTCCTAAGTGTTGCCAGATCGAATGCTACTTTGCCAGTCTCATTACTTAATTTACACACCTTCTACCTCAAATCTGCCATGCCTGAACCATACAATTAGCCTTCTACATTGATGTCCTACTCCTCTGTTTTCTTTCTGAGCGCACTGAAGCACCATACCTCTTCCGCAGCTTCAGGCTGTGATCGTTCGAAAAGTTTGATGCGGTGCGCAACCGCCTCCAGACACAGATTATATCTGTTCAAGGCACTTCAAGATTTTGACCGCTCATTACATTTTGGTAAATCATTTCTAAGATCCTTAGGCACCCTATGAGCCAAAAATGTTTGACTTTTCCAAGATTGAAGAGTGGCCCTAACCCCTTGAAGACTTCAATGGAAGCTTCGATCATGTAGAAAATCAAGGGAAAAAAAATGCTTCACCGTTAGAGCACACGATGTGTGTCTTTCACTAGACGGGACACGACAATTGCGGAATAATCACTGTGATTATTCTTTCAATGACGAGACGTATCAAGATCAACCGATAAGTTTAGCAAACAAGATTTTTTCGAATTGTACGTATCCTCGTTCAAGCGCGTTGTGTAAAAAAGCCGTATCTTTCTCGAGGGAAGATCTGTCAGATGTGTGGCGATTCGGTGTGGTCGAACATGCAACCGACGAAGAGTCGACCGCGTTAGGACTGGACAGCAGGGCGGCGTAATTCCGTGGTATAACTGTTTCCATGTATGATAATAGCGCTTCAGGTTGCTCTCGAAATGCCAACGATTACACGTGTTCTGTTATTATAGCCGCAGCATTACTATCATCGTCATCAGCGGAATGAGACATAGGAGGCGAGAGCAAGAGAGAGAGAGAGAGAGAGAGAGAGTGATAGAGGAAACGTAGTACGTGTGTATGGACGCGTTACATGGTTGCAGTTTGCACATAGGAGATGAGCTCGTTGATGCGCTCATTATGCGTGCGTTTCACGACAAGGCACACACGATAACCAAACGCCATCAAACGGTCACCGGCTCACCCGGATAATACGACTGTTCGACGCTATCTGGACATGCCGTTGACGCGTACTCTGTGTGCCAGCGTACTCCGCTAATTAGCGACGTATCGCACAATCCAGCCCTTCACATTCTGCTCTCCCTTTCGCCCTCACGATTCGCGGTCATGCCTCCCTCTGGAACCCCGATAATGGACACACTTCGTTCACCATACGTATAGGAAGTTTTCCCCGCAACGTTCATTGACTCTGCTAAGTCTTGCCTCGTATACGTTGACTTTATGCCAGTGAAAAAGGCGCGAACGAGAACAATTCGCGTGCTGGCACTGCAGGCATCAAGCCCTGACGTTTGCCAGACAATCGTGTTTATTGGTCCGGGTTGCGTGCACGCATTTCGCCTACAGTCCACGGTCAAATCGTGATTTCGTACACGAGCGCGTCACTCTTCATCTTCGCGCCGTGCTCGTATGCAGAGCGAGAGTTACAGAGAGCCAGGGAGATGGAGAGAGAGAGAGAGAGAGAGAGAGAGAGAGAGAGAGAGAGTGTGACCGATTCGTCGAGTGTGACACTCTCGACCACCGGGATTTTGCCTGCCAGCATTGGCGTAACTAGGTAGGGGCATATGTATAGATCTTCAAACTCTGTTACTTTTTGAATAGCAAGTCTCCGCTGAACACTCGGAGGATTTCTTTGGTAATGCACAAGCCGCCAGCCTCCGTTGAATCTACCAAACCCCATTTGTCGAGTTCAGTGCCATGACGAGGCCTTTGCTCTCAGGCCGACTCCTTCGGCCCTGGCTACGCCAATGCTTGCTAGCTGTCAAGAGAGAGAGAGAGAGAAAGAGAGAGAGAGAGAGAGAGAGAGAGAGAGAGAGGACCGTATATGCTGGTAGTTGATACCAATCTTCTTGGGGGTCGAAGAGCTTTGTGCTTCTGTCTTTTTTTTTAATTATTTATCTTCCAGCTTCGATACACCAAGCTAGTCCGAATATCCGATGGCTCTGAGGCGACAAAAATTCACTCTCCCCTCTGACAGTCTAGATGTACAAACTCATATTTTCACAGCCTCCTCTCGCGTATCAGCCTTCGCTCCTCTTCACTTGTGGGCCTCCCACGTCATCCATATTTCCTTGTTGTTTCCGCAGGCTGCCCGTAGAAGGACTCGCTCGCCGAGGAAAGTCTTTTCGAGCCTGTGCACGAAGAGACTTGTCTATTTTTTTTTTCTTTTTCTCGTCGCTTCGCACGAGCTACTCTTTTTCTCTTCTTTTCTTCCATCACATGTGGGATCCACTCGGGGATGCATAGTCGCCGCCCGTGAAGCTTTTTCTTCGGATGTATACGCGTTTGTCGGAGAGCCAATATTCCTGATGGCATCTACGTCCGGAGAGATATATTCGCGCGTGCGTGTGTATACTGAAAATCCTGTTGGAGAGGGAGGGAGAGACAAGCGGTCTTCCCGAAAGCATACGACTATAAGCTTTCATAACAATTTGCATCCGGCAGAGTTTGCCGTTGCTCTCATTAAATATGGATACGTTATACACGCATATAGCTACGAACGGCGTGAAGCTTCATATGTTATTCCCTCGTCGCTAGGGACCATACTCCTGCACTCTATCGCGGCGGTATACCTCCTCTCTCTCTCTCTCTCTCTCTCTCTCTCTCTCTCTTTCTGCCGAATTTGCGAGACCGCGATCAAAATATGTGACAAGTTACTGGCTTTTGCTCTCCCCGACGTGTGCAAGATGAGAATAAAAATGCGCAAACCCTCCAGTTCCCTGCTCTCGAGGCTTCGTCGGGAGCAGCTGCTCGGCTGATGGCATTTTGCTGTTGGGCTGTTACGAATGGTCAACCGGTCGATGATTATTGAAGATCCTTCGTCTGGTAAAGACACCTCCCATTTGGATTGTCTCCCAATCCGTGCAGAAATATTGTCATGGATACAGTCCGATTCAGACTAGAATCTTGCTTTCTCAATCGGGGATCCAGGGACGCGAAATGTAACGCTCGCAAATCGGATTCCAGTCAGGATTCTAATCGGGAACTATTAAGGGCTCTAGTAAGAATCCAAATAGAAACTTTGCATCCAGGCTAGAATCCTGAACTTCTGGAACAAGATCTAGTTCGATATCGAATAGGATCCCAGGAATGAATGTAAAAATCACCAGGAGATACCGATCCGTATCAGCTGGAGACCCTGGACGTTTTTCTGAAATCATTTATTCAAGAATCTAAAAAACGATTAGGTAAAGGATCTAAAAAACGATTAGGTGCTGCAGTACAACTGTCAACTTATATATTTTAATAACAGAGTTTCGAACAAAATTCTTTATATTTAATTAAAAAATTCGAAAAAAAACAATATATAGACCTTGAAAGACTCATATTTCCGGGGAGAATAGTCATATAGGTTATTTATTCTGAGTAATTATATTTAAATTAAATGGATATCGTTCGAACTAAGAAAATATGTATTTGATTTGCTAAGAAAAATATATTTAATACGTATTTCAAATTCTTGCCACCACGTATCCGCCTTGTGCTACGCAGTGGTCGCCATCTGGATTCCGATGAAGGAAACCCCTTCTAGGGAATCCGTATCATATCCCGATCGGGATCCGATCGGAACTTAGGTATCCCTAAGAAATTTCTGCACGGATACGCGACAGTTGCATGTTAAAACGAATAAGCCTGTTCATTTCTTTCGTAAATAAAAGATTACCGGACTCACTGAGTTTTTCATGCTTTTCCTTTGCAAGCAACGTAAAACGTCGGTTGATGAATTCCTCAAGCCGCTGGAAGTCCATTGTTCGTTATTTCTCGGCGATTCGCCACAGTCGCAGAATTCTCGAGGCTACCATGCGCGAAACGAGTTCCTCAATTATATTTTTCGCTAATGAAAGCGGCGGGGCATCAGTGTTTTCCTTGGCCGACGTAGCCGACCTGGGTTTGTTACTGCACTAATGCGATTGCTCGTTCACGATAAGACTCTCCTTTCTCACTCTTTCTTTCTCACTCTCTCGTTCTCATGGCAATCGTTAGGCATTATTTTGCTCTTGATGCTTGTATTGTTGTTCCAGCAGGGTGTCCATGTGTGTTCCAGCGTTCAGTTAGCTTTTCTCCCTCCCTCTCTCTATCACTCTCTCTATACAATTCTCTCTGCATGTAACGAAGTACCACATTATGTGCGTAGGTAAGAGACAAGCGACGACGGGATGTCATCGGATACGTCGCGGAGTGCGTCTCTCTCAGAGACAGAGAGAGAGAGAGAGAGAGAGAGAGAGAGAGAGAGAGAGAGAGAGAGAGAGAGAGAGGAGAGAGAGAGAGAGATAGAGAGAGAGAGCGAGACAGAGAGTGATGCTCTCTCTGTCCAAGAAGTGGAAGCAGCGAGAGAGAGAGAGAGAGAGAGAGAGAGAGAGAGAGAGAGAGAGAGAGAGAGTGAGAGTGAGAGTGAGAGAGAGGTTAACGGGTGGTATATCAGGGTGCAGTCTGTATACCAATGGTATATATGATACACCAAGGTGTTACGAAGTTCTCTGGTAGTCTTATCCCAAGGGAGCTGCCGCAGGGACAACACGGGAAACCAATTAGTCGGGGGTGGGTGGGACGAAGGAAACAGGAGGGAACGTCGTCGGTATCGAGATATTAGTCTCTCTCTCTCTTTCCTCTCTCTCTCTCTCTCTCTCTCTCTCTCTCTCTCTTTCTCTCTCTCTCTCTCTCTTCCTCTATCCTCAGTTCACGTTGTCGTCACAGCAGAATATGAGTGGCTTTCTGCACACGCGTTTCACGAAATACTCATACACGTAATGTACAAGCCAATCGACTCGATTCCCTCGCGTAGCTGGCTCGTTATCGCTAATCGTCCGAAGAGTGGCGATTCCCTTATATACGGAATATTTTCTTTATCTCTCGATTATTACACCAACCGCAATGAATTCGCCATCGTGCGCTTTCTAATATCGAGAGGAAAAGTATAATCGGAGGGGGTTGGGGGGGGGGGGGGGATCGCTAAATGGAGAATCATGCAATGTTCACGTCGTTTCGATTAAGGAAGCAATGAACGAGCGTTGAGAATCCGCGACCGCAGCATCGCCTTCGAAACGCAATGGACAAGGACGTGGATGAATCCTACGCATAATATTAAACATCCTGTAAATCTTACGACCGACCGACGAGTTTTTTTTTTAGCTCCTCACCAGTATGTGATGCTCTCTCGCATTCTCTCTCTC
>CAWVQM010000438.1:0-13045 GCA_963932345.1 Ophion ventricosus | reverse complement strand
TTACGCATTTTTTCTTGCCGATTTTTTGCCGATCTTTCGACTAAATTTACTTATTAAAAAAAAGAATTATCGGTACGTAAATCTTTGTCCGAATTTTATCTCGAGAAGGATTGAAATAATGTTTGCCTTCTTCCGCGTCTAAGGATCAGTAGGTTTTCGAGATACCGGGAAAAAAAACCGGTACCGTGATTCGATTCAGTGTGTAGTGCACTCGCTTGAATTGTTCACAGTGTGTCGGAAAAAAGCCAAAGATTCATCGATCTGTAAAGCCCAAAGTGCCGAAGAAAAGAAAACGTAAGGGTCGGTATCTTTGTGAGATCGGTATCTTTCTGAGATAGTTCGCCACCTGGAGAATCATTTTTCCCAGTAGTGTCGTTCTCCCAGTTGCTTGAACTATCTCTTCCTCTTCGAGTGTATTTACCGAGTCCAATGCCCATGTACCATTCCGAAAGATGTAGCGACGGTCAACGAGCGCGCCGATTTCGCGATCGTCGAGAGATCTTCTCACGTGGGCCGAGGATCTAATCGATTCCCGATCGTTAACTGTTTACGGTATTTGCTCACAGCAAAATCGGCTGTGGTG
Organism: Ophion ventricosus; assembly: GCA_963932345.1. Taxonomy (NCBI): domain Eukaryota; kingdom Metazoa; phylum Arthropoda; class Insecta; order Hymenoptera; family Ichneumonidae; genus Ophion; species Ophion ventricosus. The sequence goes on along the minus strand of CAWVQM010000438.1, from coordinate 12,462 downwards.
AGATGTGTCTGATGCAGTAGCAGCGGCGGCAATCGGGCGCCCTCGCGCTGTCAGGTATAAAACGCTCACTCGATCGTTTAGTCGATCCTTGCCGTTGTACGATTCGATAGCTAGTTAGTGACTAGCGGAAATCGTATTACACGTACGTATATAGACGGTCGATGCAGAGTGCTCCAAATCGAATTTTCTGTGGCCTTTCGACCGAGTTACCTGTGTGCCTCACTGTGGAGAGTTTTTTGAAGATATATGATGGGATATAGGGTAATGCCATAGGCGGGGGATGGCTAATGGAAATATTTTATAAAACCACTCACTCAATCAAAAATTTCTTAGGTATACCTAAGTTCCGATGGGATCCCGATCGGGATATGATACGGATTCCCTAGAAGGGGTATCAGGAATTTAAAATACGTATTTCAAATATGTATTACCTACATGTTTCTTAGCAAATTAAATATATATTTTCTTAGTTCGAACGATATCCATTTAATTTAAATATAATTACTTAGAATAAATAACTTCACTTTTCTCCAGGAAATATAAGTCTTTCAAGGTCTATATATTGTTTTTTCGAATATTCTTATTGAATGAAAAGAATTTTTTTCGAAATTCTGTTATTAAAATATTTAAGTTTTTACAGTTATACTTTAGCACCAATTTTTACCTAATCGTTTTTCAGATCCTTGAATAAATTATTTCAGAAAACGTCCAGCGTCTCCAGCTGATAAGGATCGGTATCTCCTGGTGATTTTTACATTCATCCCTGGGATCCGATCCGATATCGAACTAGATCTTGTTCTACAAGTTCGGGATTCTAGTCTGGATCCTATGCAAACTTTCAATTTGAATTCTAACTAAAGTCCTTAATAGTTCCGGATTAGGATCCTGGCTGGAATCCGATTTGCGAGCGTTACGTTTCGCCCTCGAATCTGATCCGATGTCGGACTGGATCCCGATTGAGAAACCAGGATCATAGTTCGAATCGGATTGTATTGATGACATTGTTTCTGCATGGGTATGGGAATCCAGTTGGCTCCCTACGACAATCTCTGCACGGGAATGTCCTTTATTCAGATACTCACTACGGGCTTTTGCGAACCAATCCCTTTTACTTTTACCCCAACCTCGTTCTATGCTGACTGCTGGGAACTGGGTATAACTTCCGTCCCACTAAACGACTAAACGATTATCCATCCGAGTATTGGTTCAGGCTGAGACTGCTCAGTACGGGTAATTGTTAGAACCACCAGCTGCTCACACGTCCACTATTCTTGGCAACTTAACAACATCTACCAAAATGAACAAACGTTATACGTCATCACAAAGGGAATAATCGCCAATTAATGTTCTTTCCTGTACATACGCACGCGTATATATTGGCAGTACAAATTAATTCGGTCCGTTTTCAAGAGATGGCTCTGGCTGTTATGAATGTTTCATAGTGACAGCTGATTTCGCTGGTTTCAGAGAGGTTAGACATCTGTCAATAACATTCAGTTTGTATCGCTTTGAGTTCCATTAAAAACCTTATTTTTTACTGTGTTGAATATGTCAAATTTTGTGTTAACTAAGTAGCATTTGCGGGAAGTTTTACTTTTCTGCTTTAATTGGAAGAAAAGTGCAGCTGAAGCGCATCGAATGCTTGTTGAAGTTTATGGTGATGATGCTCCAACTGATAAATCATGTAGGGAATGGTTTCGACGCTTCAAGAACGGTGATTTTAGCGTTGAAGACAAGCCTCGCCCTGGACAGCCAAGCCAAATGAGCCAATGAGCTGCTACAACCTGGCGATTCCATTACGGGCGATCCGTATAGACTACAATTGATTCGTTTGAGCCGTGCATTACGAGAAAAACAGCCGGAATACGAGCAAAGACATGGCAAAATTATTCCTCTGCATGACAACGCTCGGCCTCATGTCGCAAAAGTCGTAAAAAAATATTTGGAAACGCTCAAATGGGATATTTCACCGCACTCGCCGTATTCTCCGGACATTGCTCCTTCTGATTACTGGTTGTTCCGACGGATGCAGCAGGATTTAGCAGTTCACCGGTTCACTTCTTTCGCAGAAATCGAAAATTGGCTCAAAACTTGGATCGCCTCAAAAGACGAGACTTTTTGTTCGAGATGGAATTCGAAAATTGCCTGAGAGGTGGGAAAAAGTAGTAGCCAGCGATGGACAATACTTTGATTAATCTATTCATACCTTTTATTTTGAAATAAATGGATTTTTTTACCACAAAAAAAAACGGACCGAATTAATTTGTACTCCCAATATATTTAAAATGTCAGGTCACTTTGGGACATCCTTTATTAGATTGAAATTTGCATCGTTGGGATGCAGTGATTTTTCATTTTGTTTAATATCTTGAATTTCCTGTTTTTGTCTATGAAAAACCCTCATCGATTTTTTACGATGCTTCCCTAAAGATCAATAATTGAAACTCACGAGAAAATAAATTAGATATAATGACAAAAATAAGGAAATAAACATATGAAAAACAATTTTCGTTTCGTTCCAACGATAGAAATTTCAACAGCATGATAAAATAATAGTACATTATCATACGAGTACGAAAAAACTTTTTTTTTTAACGAGTGTGAGTTTGCATCACAAGTCGAAGGCGAGTGTTGCAATCACACGAGATTCGAAAAAGTTTTTTTCTCGAGTATTCTATGAAATTTTATTTTACGAGGTGTGAAAATAGCATTTTTACTTTACCGTGCGTAAAGCGTACATTATCGTACCGAGTGAAATAAAATTCTTTAATACAATTGAACGATCGACGATTGTCCCGGAACGTTCTGGATACCGGAAGTCAGTACTATGCGACTGAATAATTGCGCAATGCAATCTTAAATGATAACAATAAATGAAAAAATCACCCGCTCTCCTTCATCCGTTCGTAAAGACCACGGGTATTTAAACATATCAGAGATTCGGTCTCGTATCAAAATTGCATTCTCTCACGCGCTCGCTGTACATAAAGATACTAAAGATTCCATGCAGATCGAGGAAGTTCGAGCGTTAAACTCGCAACGCGATATATCACCTTCTTTTTTTTTTGTTGTCTTCTCCATTTCCCCCTTTTTGTCGTTTGCTTCGTTTTTCTCATATGGTCCTTTCTTTTTTACCGAAATTCATTCTCGCGCGAGCCAGAGGGAATTTGATGAGTTTTAAGTGGGCGAACGGGTCTGTCATTTCGATAACGCTGACTCATAAACAGTCAGCATCATTGCTCACGGTCCTTTTAGCTTCTCTCTCTCTCTCTCTCTCTCTCTCTCTCTCTCTGTCTCTTGTTTTTCGCCTTCTCAAACGTATTCTTCCCGGAAGAAATTCTTAATAGTCGCGCGAACAAGTCGCAAAAAGGAGAAAATACGATTCCCAGAAGAAGAAAAAAAACAAACCACGTTATTTAACGTGAGTAACAATAAAAATGAAGAAAAAAAAAAGGCAAACGTTTCTTCCCGAACGTGAGAGTGACTCAGGCAGAAATTTGATCGGGGAGGTCGCGCGCAGGCTTAATTTGATTTCGCAGGATTTTGACCACGAAGCGTTACCACGTTCGCACTAATGAGCCATTTCTCGTTTTTTTTTTCTTCTTCTTCGTTGTTACGTAATTGTTGGAAGGGTCGTAGATGGACGCAAATGGTTTCGAAGAGAGAGCGAGGGAGAGAGAGAGGGAGAGAGAGAGAGAGAGAGGGAGAGAGAGAGAGAGAGAGAGAGAGAGAGAGAGAGAGAGAGAGGGCATGGATAACGACGATCAGTGGCGAATGTGTTACGCGAATCAACCGTTCTTCGGACTATACGCGCGTATAACGCAACAACTATAAAGAGCAAACTGGAGAACACATAGACAAAGAAGTCTATTAAAGTCTAACACGCATTTTCCATGCCAAGGCGAACCGCCGGACTCTCGTGAGAGCAGGCTCTCGGGGAAGACAGATTATGGTCCACAATAGGACACGTCCCATTGTGCTAAGCTGGATACCATAGTTAGCTTGCATAGTCCTTTCCCTCTCTCTCTCTCTCTCTCTCTCTCTCTCTCTCTCTCTCTCTCTCTTTGGCCGTTCCTCTGCCTCGGTATTTTCATCGTTAGCCATCTATAAAGCCTAGTTCGGTAATCCACCTGTTTCGCAAACGACAAATTCAGTATTGGCCTACCTCTCTCCCTCTTTCCCCATTGTGAAGCATCAAGATCCACATTGGACATCTGGCAAACTATCGTTCTTAAGAAACTCTTTATTTCTGTACAATTCTACGCTCTATTCATTCCCGAACGACTGTGCAATCACATACGACGCGGCATTGACAATTATTCAATCGAGTGTACCATTCGCGATCAGTATTAAACCGAATGTTCGGATACTTTTTTTTTCCTCTCCACAAGGTACGACCTCATTTTTTAAAATTAACTTTAATAAAAACTAAACTAAAAACTGAACTAAGGACTTATTTAACTTTTAAAAATTAAACTTTAATAAAAAAACTGAACCAAAAACTGAACTAACAAATAATTTAACTTTTTTAAATTAAACTTTGATAAAAACTGAACTAAAATGAAATGAACTTTAATGAAAACTTCCAACATGAAATTGTATAAAAGTGTTTGTTTAAAACAAAATTCAAACGTAATCGTGACATGGGCTGTGCGTGGGCAAAATTTTAATATGATAAGAACACAATTATTAGTAATTATCGCTTTCATCAATGCGACTTTTGAGCTTGCATCTTCTTCACAAGTTGTGTAATCCTGGGGGCTAATAAAGGGTGTCTCAAAATTACCTGACATTTTTTATTACGTGCCATCTTTTTTTGCGGTAAACATAGAGTAGTAATCTTTGATAACTGGCATCAGAAAGTATTGAGGTTTAGTCATGGAGAATAACACGATTGAGCAATGGATCTTCTAAGGATTCCCTAGAAGGTGTATCCTCATCGGAATCCAGATGGCGCCCATTACGTAGCACAAGGTAGAGACGTGGTGGCAAAAATTTGAATTACGTATTAAATACATTTTTTCTTAGAAAATTAAATACATATTTTCATAGTTCGAACAATCTCCATTTAATTTAAATATAATTACTTAGAATAAATAACCTATATCACTTTTCGCCAGGAAATATAAGTCTTTCAAGATATATATTATTTTTTTCGAAAATTTTTATTAAATTTAAAGAATTTTTTTTTCGAAATTCTGTTATTAATATATAAAAGTTTTGACATTTATACTGTAGCACGAATTTTTACCTAATCGTTTTTCAGATCCTTGGATAAATGATTTCAGAAAACGTCCAGCGTCTCCAGTTGATACGGATGGGTATCTTCTGGTGATTTTTACAATCATCCCTAGGATCCGATTCGATATCTAACTAGATCCCGATTGAGAAGCCAGGATCTTAGTCCGAATCCTACTGTATCCGTGACAATATTTTTGCACGGAAAGTCCTGATTGGGATCCAATTGAATCCTTCACTGCTCCTCGATGAAGGCCTTTTTTAAAATTCCTACCACGTCTGAATCAGAAATATGTATAAAGTCACGAGAAAAACACTCGGCATCTTGAAACATAACCTGTACCCTTCGTGAGCGTATACGGTGATATTATGTCAAAGTGCAGTTAAATAAATGACAAACGATAATTAAAGTGGATTTCCATTGATGTGATTCAAATCAATTTTTAAGATATACTCTTTTAATCGATTCATACTTTTTTAAAGCTCGCATTTATACTTCTTCAAGATCCACTAATTTTGTATATCTATATATTTTGTTTAGAAAATCCAACGTACAGAATGCGATGGAATCCATCAAGAATCGTATCGGTTTCTGTTTGATAATGTGAAAATCCTTCAGGATTAAAATAACATTTGTAGATTGGACTCCAATGGGGAAGCCCGATTAGAATTCATTGTACCAGCGTGACGCGTTAGTGTAGGGATCTAATGCGATGATCCATCGGAGAACCCTATCGGGAAGTAGGGACAAATATGGGAATCCAATTGGATCGCTACGACAATTTCTTCATGCAAATGTTCTTTCTTCGTATGCTCACTATACGGGCTTTTACGAACCAAGCTCTTTTGATACCCCAAACTCGTTCTATGCCAACTGCTGGGAACTGGGTAAAACTTCCGTCCCATTAAACGACTAAACGGTCACCCATCTGAGCTTTGGCTTAGGCTGAGATTGCTCAGCATGGGTGATTGTCAAAACCACCAGCTGCTCACGTATTCACTATTCTTGGTAATTCAATGACATCTACCAAAATGAACAATCGTCATACGTCATCACAAAGGGAATAATCGCCAATTAATGCTCTTTTTTCTACATACGCACGCATATATATATATATACCTGTATCACAGAAGTATCATACTTCACGGAGGATGCACAAGGAACATGCAGCCACGAGTGTTCTCCCGATCTTCCGGATTAAAATGCGACGAGTCAGGGACGCGTGCGGATGAGTGTAGAGGTGCACGGGGGGGGGTGGCCCGGTGACTTTTCAAAATTTGTTTTAAGAAAAAGCACGCGAAGGAGACCGGGTCTTAATTGGATGCACGTGGAACTGGATACCGTCGAGGTGAGAGGGAGAGAACGAGGCAGCTACCGTGGGATATGCGGTGCACGGTTTCTCCATCAGGGCGAAGAAGGAAAAGGGAGATTTATGAGGATGAGGGAGGGTGAGAGGGAGAGAGAGAGCGAGAGAGAGAGAGAGAGAGAGAGAGAGAGAGAGAGAGAGAGAGAAACAGTAACCATAAACCGGGAGATAAAGGAAGAGAGAGAAGGAGAAAAAGATCCAGGAGAGAGAAAGAGTCGAAAAAGTGTTTCGTCGTATCCAACGTAACATTCCTTCAAAGAAACGAGATGTATGCGAGAATGATGAAGCACACAGAGAGCCTCGGAGCAACGAGTCGAGGAATACACAGAGCGAAGGGTTTTTTTTTTTGTTTTTTTTTTTGCGGTTTGTCTTCACTGAGGGGCTGAAAGGGGGGCGGGGGTGGAGATGCCGAGGGGTGAGTACCGCGGGTTGCTCCTCCTGTTCTTGCCGCTTGTACGTTCCGCAAGTGAATCTCTCTCTCTCTCTCTCTCGCGGGTACACGCGAAACCCTGTAACCCTGCTCTCCTTTGTGACGCAGCCCGTAAAGGGTTCCGGCAATCCCTTCGGCTCGGTGCTCTTTGCGCAGGGATGTGAGTTACAAGCGCCTCTTGCTCGCCCTGACTATCGTACACACACACACACACACACATAGCTTACTAATATTAACAAATTGTAAGATCCGTTTTTTTTTTTGACGGAAGATAAACCTGGCAGGGCTAGAATGCTGTGCAGGGACGATGTCGATCACTTTTGAAAATTGTTCTTTCTTGAAATATAATACTCTAACTTGATCCATTTAATAGGATGAGTGGTATGTGGGCGATGGCGCCGCCCCCTCTTACAGGCGTTGGGTGTTTGGGTTTATTTGGGTTGACAGAGCTAGAATGCTCTGCTGGAATGATATAATTTTTGAGAATTGTGCATTTAAAAAAATATAATACCATGATTTGATCCATTTGATGGAATGAGCGGTATGTGGGCGATGGCACAGTATCTTCATTCGGCCGTTTGGCGTTTGGTTTTGTTTGGACTTGTCTGTCGCTGTTATTTGGAAATACAGGAAGACGAGGACGAAAAAAAAAAAACGTAGGGAGGAGAAGAGGAGGAAAAGAGCGATATAACATGTCGTTCGTTGAAAAGAGACATTGGAAATGGATGTCGTGCGATAACGGCGTGCTGCAGCAATAATCGTGAGTCTTTCGATTGATGTTGTTAGAAACGGCATTATGAGCCGTAACGGGAATTTTACACTCGCAGATTTTATCTACTTGTTGGTATGCGCATACAACCAAGAATTGTTTCTAAAATGTCAAAACGTCATTCCTTTTTGATTCACTTGTGAAATAAATGGCAATTAGAGAACTTTTTTAAATTGCATTAAAACATTGATACTTAGTTGAGAAACATATTTTTTATGAAATGAGAGCTTTTTATGAAATGATTTTATTATGAAATGAGAGCTTTCCATTAATTCATTGAATAAAATCATTCCATTACTTCTTGAAAATAAAATAAAAAAATGAGTCAATAATAAAGCATAATTTTGAATAAATCAACAAAATTGATAATACGAAAGATAAGATTTTTTAATTCATATTACGAATAAAGGAAAAAAAATCCTATAAATCCGGAATGAGCGTTGAAAAATGAGTGCGGAGAAACGAATACAATCGTATAGCTGTAACGAGGACTTGAGGACGAAAAAAAAAAAGAAAAAAATCGTCCGGGATCGATTCAATTCGAGACTTGAGACAGCCGCAACATTGCGCACGGTCCAGCAACGCGAATAAAATTCTCCGCGGAGAGATCTCTCGTCTTTGGTATCTCGACAAAAGAGACTTTCTCTTGAACCACGCGTTTCTCGGTAACACGGAAGAAACTCAGCACAGTGATTCACAAATGATCATCAGCTATGAGCGTGGCGAAAGAAAGAGACGAGATGAGCGCGTACACCAGCCCCGCCGGACACGATCACGGTAACCGGACACTGCGCCAAGAGCACACACGATCGATACTTCAGAAATCGTCGAGAGATCGCGATCTCTCGAGACAATTCGTCGATCATATTTTTCGTGTCGTTCACGCGGGAAGAAAATAGTACATTATAGTACGAGGACGAAAAAACTTTTTCTAACGTATGTTGAGTTTGCAGTACGAGCCGAAGGAGAGTGTTGCAAACTCACACGAGATTAGAAGAAGTTTTTTCACCGAGTATTATACGAAATTTTATTGTACACGGTGTGTAAAACGTCCATTATCGTACCGAGTGGAATAAAAGTCTTTTACTTTTTCTGTCATTGTTTTCATCTCAATTTCCGTAAGAGTAACTTTTGTTTGGGTTTGTTTGGGGTCATCAAAGATCGGTAGCAAGCATGATTTTCGATGGCCTAAGAGGAATCCGGAAGACCTGAAATTCAGTTTTCTTAATTTTCTGTGTAGAAATTTCTTGGAGACTCCCCAGATCCTATCACATCCCTATAGGAATTTTATAGGGACTTTTCGTTGGAATCCAAGTGAATAGCGCGCTATTTCCCGATTGGCCACGTTTGAGATTTTTTTTTTACATTCTCAACCGGTATTTGTTGGATCTTCCAAAAAAAAAAAAATCCTTTCGTGATCCTTTGCACAAAGTTGTTGGGGAGTTCCAAGATGCACCCACATTTCTATAGAGATTTGTTAGGGACACCGCACATAGGAAGTTCTGGTTGGGATTCACTTGAATTCTGCACTGTTCCTCAATGAAGACTTTTTCAAAATTCTTACCACGTCTCGAAAGTTACGAGAAAAAAAATTGGGCGTGTTGAAATGTAACCTGCACTGGATTTCCAGTAATGTGATACAAATCAATTTTTAACATATACACGGAGAGTATTAAAAAGTAATTTTTGTCGTGAATTTCACGGTAAAAATTACCGTGATATATTTCAATGTGGTGACTAGTGAGAAAAGCATAATAATTCGTATGCGACGAGTTTTTTGTTAACTCACGTTACAGAAAATTTCAAATACGTAGCAAAAATTGTACTATACAAGAAGGGTAGCGGGCACGATAATTTTTACCGAGAGCACAATACATTTTCCTATAACACTCATTAAATTTTATAATGAATCTTAAAATAACTGTTATAAAGACGATACTTTTTTATAGACATTTTTGAAAGGCACAAAATAATGAAATGCACAGTAAAATTTCGCTGACATTATATATTTTTTAAATTTAAGTTTTGCGTATTTTGTTACACATCAAAATTTACTAGAAAATCTGGTAAAATTTTCTATATGAAGAAGAAATTTTATTTTATTTTCGTGAAAATCTGTGTTTTAATCAGTAATAATAAGCGAAGTTTCAGGGTTGTCATCTGGTTACCGTTACTGCACGGTAATTTTTAACATTTAATTCTCTCCGCGTACCGTTTTTAAGTGATTTATACTTTTTTGAGTTAAGGTTTATATTTCTTCAAGATTCACTCATTTCGTATATCGACACGGTAGTTGCGCATGGACCGACACAATTTTTTGAGCGATTGAGGGGATCATTTGCAATTTTTTTCACCCTTAGACCCTATGTCCTAAGTGTCATGGTAATTAATATATGATTTTTTTCGTTTTTTTTTTAATTTCCCGAAATTTCGCCTTTAAATCGTCATAACTTTTTTGTTTGTAGTTGTAATAGCACGAAATAACTTTTGGTGTATTCTGCAATGTATGTTCATTATAAATAAATCATTATTTGATACAATTAGTTTCAAGAAAATGACTCATGAGCTTCCAAAGTCTTAAAAATGTGTAAATGTATGAAAAATGTCAAATTCTAAATTCATTATAAAAAAAAAACTAAAAGGTATTTTGAACTTAGCTTTGTTTTAAAAATGTCTGTAGTTTCCTTTTCAACGACATGCTACATGTCACAGAAATCATTAATTATGTGGTCAAAATAAGAGATACTAGTTTGCCAGGGTCAGGATTAAGAAAATACTTTTTATGTTTCCGATGTTTTTTATTAAACTTGAGTTATAAATTTTGCTCAAATTGACCTATTTTACTCTGTATGTATGCAACAAATGTTATTTCGTTCTATTACAACCACAATAAAAAAAAAGTTATGACGATTTAAACACAAAATTTCAGGTAATTAAAAAAAAAACGAAAAAAAATCATATCTCAATTGACATATCGCTTAGGACGTAGGGTCTAAAGGTGAAAAAAATTGCAAATGGCGGTCCCAATTCCTCAAAAAATGTCGGTCTATGCATCATGGAATGATCCCATTGGATCCCTATGAGGCTACTACCTCATAGTTATGGGAATCCAATTGGATCCCTATGAGGTAGTAGGGATACTTATGGGAATCCAATTGGATCCCTACGACAATTTCTTCACGAGTTCTGATATTTCTTTTTACGTCTTTGCGACCGAACCGCTCATCCACAATTATTCGTCCACTCTCGATACAATTAATAATAATAAATAAAAAAAATCGATCAAAGCTATCGCACGAAGCCAAGTGTCCACAATAAATTGCGGTGTTTATGGAGGATGGAGGAAAATATTCACCTGCTGCAGGTACAGGTCCACGTAAAGATACATCCGCGGCTATACCATCGCGAGAGTTCTTGGGAGAGTCACGCGATCGAACGATCGACAGGAAACAAGGCAAATAAAGACAAACACGCGGTGAAGTATAGGAAGCGTCTAGGAATTTCCATTTACATTAGAAACGCGTACGTGTCCGCAAAGGCAATGGCCTGCGTGTGCTCTCACATCTGCTCCGGCTTCCGTTTCTATACCGAGCTAAATAAGATTTTTCTTCTCTTCAAACTAGCCTGTGGAATCCGACTGCATCCCACTTGAGGTTATTCCTTTAACGGAGGGCCGTATTTTGTGGGCGCATGAGACAGGGCCCTTTAGAATAATTAGTTGATTTACAGTGGCGCTTGATACGTTACAATTAATTATTATACCCAACGATGAAATGGAATGAAAAGTTTCGCATAAATTTTGTACATGTACAATGACAGATTAATTCTTTTGATATTAACTAGCGTCTATTTGATTTTTAAAAATTTCAACTAGATTTTTCGTGAAATCAAATTTTTTCTATTGCATTCCATTATTAAAATTATTTATTTAACATATATTTCTTTATTCAAATCAAGATCTATTCAATATCGTCTAATAATTTAATATTTTATTTATTCCTAATAAATCTGAGTTGGCTTCATCTGGTAGTATAAGTCAAAAGAGACAGACGAAAAAATGGCACACGATTCAGTCTCTCAAAAATCTCATCGCATTTTTTTCATTAGAAGACTGTCGTAAGATTCTGCAGTTGACGAAAATGGTTAGTCTTTCCATACATAAATAGTCGCGCCTGTTAATAAAAGGCACAATGATACCGTTCTTCTCTTTCCAAATAACAAGCTTTGTTAGTGGAAAAGAAAAATAATTAAACTTTTTTTTAACCGCACTTTTATGTCATGAACTTATTTTCCTTTCTCGTATTCGTGCGGTATATCATATTTTATCTTTATTTATTTAATTCCAATGTAATGTTTATTTATTCAATTTGAATATGTTTAATATTTGAAAAGAACATCTTGAACAAATTAAAAAAAAATTGAAACAAATAAGGTCGTAGTAGGCCGCGAGACAAGGAAAAACCTATTTGATTTAAATAGATCCTATTTAAATTAATTTTTTTTGTCGGTATAGACATTTTTACATGTTCTCTGAGAAGTCGCGGTTACGAAAATTCTTCTGCTAGTCACATGTTTTTGTTTTATTAATTATAGTTTCTTTAAACATTCGGCGATCTCTGTTTTTATTTTCGTTACGGATTCTTCAGGATTTCACATGG
>CAWVQM010000436.1:0-26121 GCA_963932345.1 Ophion ventricosus | reverse complement strand
AAACATTCGAAAAAGCCACATTAATTAAAGAAATCACACTGTACGGTCCTAATTATCTTTTCATTTGTCACGTAATTAATCAATTATTTGATTTTTCTGGGAAAAAAATCGGGGCATTTTTACAAAGTATACCAGGAAACATCATGTAGTTGTAAAAGCGTCATTTTCGATGTCGATCTTTAAAAAAAAAACGGGAATATTATTATTTCCACAGACCTTAAAAATTCGATGAAGTTTCACTTTGTAGGCGACCTCGTAATCATTGACTCGTGACAAATGCTTCACCCGCACGAGCGCAACTGCAAAACGAAAAACGGATAACGTAATCTAATGTTATTGGTATTGGTAAAAAAAACAGAGAACAAGAAAGTTTTATCATTTTTTATATTTTAGTGGCAGGACAATAATTATATCCTTTATTTCTCAATTCTCAGGCATCTCTCTTCTTAAACATCTCTATTATGGAGCAGGTTTAATCAGAAACATCACTATACGTAAGGATCACTATGCCATAATAACTTTTCATTCAGTCATTCAAGAATAGAAAAGTTTCGTATCCGAAACTTTTCTATTCTCAAATAATTGTATTCTTCAAAATCTCACGTGACATCCAAAACATTTGTATTCTGACAATTGCATCTGGTAAATTGCCTTGAAATTTGACAAGTATACTGTATTTTCACTTAATTGTTAAATGTTTGAGTTCGCGATAGGAATACCTTAAGGCCCCTCATCGCGACCTTTTATTTGAAGTTCGTCACATTATTTTCTCACAAGTTATGCAGCTTTGTCAACTCGTTACCCGCCATAATACACAATAAAAAAAAATATACATTCATACATCTACGTTTTTTTCAGGTAAGAATATATCCGAGTAGGAATATTCGTCTCACTTAAGTAGTTCACGAGCGGGCCCTGGCAATATTTGACGAATTTTCAAGTTGTGTAATCCTGCGAGAAGACGTGCAACGTTTAGTGAAATATGCGAATGCATATATCTCGCTGAGTGGTTGCTGTCGTCGAGTATACGGATAACTGTGAGCCCTTGACGGATCTCGCTGCGAAATCTTCACGAAACATTTTCATCTTGCGTCCCGTTGCAAAATTCTTTGGCAATGAAAGTCTTAAACTTTTCTCCACATTGCGCATCGAAACTTATTTTACACGTCTCCAAGCTCACGCTTTCGCGTGCCATTGTTGCATGTAATTTGGTTAAAAACTAGCTTTTTTGCCATTCTCGAAGAAAAAAAAAAAGGAAATGTAGTGCCCGTTCGCGATGAGGTGAATGGAAAAGCTGCAGAAATGACACCTCAAAGTAATATACATTCGGGCACTTTTTATGATAAATTATTTCACTCTTTCGTATACAGGGTGTTCATTTTATCTCTGCCACCCGAAATAACTCGGTAATTATCGACGTCACAAAAAAATGTTCCAGACAAAAGTTGTACGGTGTGAAGGGGGCCATCGAATGTGACCATTTTTTTTTATTTCGGTGGAGGCGCTGACGCACAGTGAAGGTCACCTCCACTTTTTTAAAGGGAATGGTACATTTTTTTTTCAACCATCTTGTGGAGCACCTCAAGCCGCATAAAAAATATTTGGCGGTCAAAGTCGTAACTACGAAATATTTTGCAGTGATTCGAGATATTTAGATTTGTATCATCGATACTGACCTTGAATGACCTTCAACGACTTTGACCCCCAAATGTTTTTTATGCGACTTGAGGTGCTCCACAAGATGGTTGAAAAAAAATGTACCATTCCCTTTAAAAAAGTGGAGGTGACCTTCACTGTGCGTCAGCGCCTCCACCGAAATAAAAAAAAATGGTCGCATTTGATGGCCCCCTTCACACCGTACAACTTTTGTCTGGAACATTTTTTTGTGACGTCGATAATTACCGAGTTATTTCGGGTGGCAGAGATAAAATGGACACCCTGTATATTAGGTGTGTGAATTTTTTTTTTCCATACTTGCGGTTTATTAAAAAATAGACAAAACCGTGTTTAATCCAGGTAATATCTCCCGTTTCTTTCTACAACCTTCTGCCACCGATCTGTTAGCATACAGATACCATCACGATAGAAGCTGGCTGGTTTCGAGGCGATAAAGTCATCAACGAAATTTCCTAATATCTTCGACTTCTCGGAAGTGGCTCCCTCTTAAGCTGTGCGCCATTGATCGAAATAGGTGATAGTCGGATGGGGCCAAGTCCGGTGAATATGCCGGATGAGGAAGAACTTCCCAGCTCAGGTTTGAAATAGTTGTTTGGGTCGTACGAGCAACGTGAGGTCGAGCGTTATCATGAAGGAGAATGACTTTTCGCCTTCCGTGTCCTGTGAATGGCCTTTTTAGCTCAATTGCTTCGCTTAAACGATTTAATTGGTCACTATATCGTTCTGCAGTGATCGTCTGACCCGGTTCTAGAAGTTCATAATAAAGAACACCCTTTATGTCCCACCAGATACGCAAAAGCATTTTTCTGACGTTCATTTGCGCTTTGGGAGTTGATGTTGTTGTTTCTCCAGGGTCCACCCATGATTTTTTCCACTTGGGATTCTCATAAAGGATCCATTTTTCATCCCCTGTCACGATTTACCAGAGAAAGTTCTTCCTTCGTTGTTTGCTAAGCAACCAAAGACACGTGTTCATACGTTGTCCGAGGTTATATTCGGCAAGTTCACGTGGGACCCATTTCCCGAGCTTCTGAATTTTGCCCATCGCGTGTAACCTCTTGGCAACGGTTGATCGATCAACTCCTAGTTGGGCTGCAAGTTCTTCTTGTGTCTGTGAAGAATCTTGGACCAGTAAAGTTTCCAAATCGTCGTCCCAAAAATTCTTCAGGCTGTCCAGTACGCGCACGGTCACTGAGTTCGAAATCATTGTTTCTAAAACGTTTAAACCAATAATTGCATGTTCCGTATGACACAATGCTCTTTCCGAACACAGAACAAATTGACTCCGACGCTTTGGTGGCAGTTTTTCCTTGTTGGAATTCGTAATGGATGGAGTGGCGAATGCGCAGCTTATCGGTTATTGCCATTGTTCTTGCTACTTTATTTTAAGGTTATGATGCTCGTCCAATAAATTCATACAGCGTCTTGAACAGGGCTATGTCAATACTTTAAAATCTTAAAAGGACGTTGAAATATTTCAACTTGAAAGAGGATTCCCAGCCTGCTAGAAAAATCTGTAAAAATTAATTCACACACCTAATAGCTATCAAAATGAAAGTGACAATGTTTTTCACGATCGCGGTTCGATCACGCGGATTCACCCTTCTATATGCAAAATCATCTCGCAATACGAGACTGACGTGCAATTTTTGATTCGAACAAACATGTGACAGAAATATAGCAAGGAATACGAGCTAGGATCGACGTGAAATTGAACTATCATGCCAATATTGGGTTATGGGCAAATAAGTTCGTTCGGTTTTAGAACCGTATGAACGGTATGAACGAAAACGAACGAACTTATTTGACAAGCCAATACTTATGCACCCGTTTCCCATTCGAGGCGGAAGATGAAGATAGTGTATAGGAGAATATCCACCGTCTAGCCGCTTTCCCGATGTCGCGAAAGGGAAAAGCTCTTTGGGATCCAAGAGTAGAATTCTGGAAATGATTTTGCCAATGCAATGGTATAGGCTTTGATCGTTCGGAAAGCGAGAACACGTTTCTTAATCCCCCGAGACCGTGTACCATAGAAGCACTTTCCAAGCAAAATGAGCGGATATAAGCAGAGCGGATTTTCTCAGGACGTGAGTGGTTTCTCTGCAGACATTGAGGGATCTATATACACTAAAGCCGTATATATACGTTTCTGTATATATATACAGTACTGGAAAAAAAGTACGCACTAGTCGAAATTTCTTACCGCACTAAAATTTACATAGCGGACGTAAAAATAAAGGTAATTGAATTTCCCAAAGGGCGTTTCAAAGAGGACAAGTTTACCTTTATTTTGCTTTTTTTATAAAATTCTTTACGATTTTTTTTCGCCCCGGTGCACGCTTTTGAACGTGGCCATCTTTCGGCTATTTTTTTGCCGTCGAAAATTAACTGCAAAGTTTGTGGAAAATTTTTTCCTCGGTTTTTTCCAAGGGAAACTTAAAAAGAATATTAAAACCGACATTTTCATTTTTTTGAAAGTCTCGTATGATTTTTTTTCACCCTGGTATTGCATTTTTAGCTCAAAAAGACATGTTTTAGAAAAAAAAGGCGTCATCGAAGAACTATAGGGTTTCAGGGGAAATGTCCAGAGGGTAAAAAGTTGCATGGGTTCATACTGGAGTGGCTAGAATTTTTTCAGAATTTTTCTTGGACTTTTTTTTTGCCATTTTTGGTTGAAACTTTGATGAGT
Source organism: Ophion ventricosus (assembly GCA_963932345.1). NCBI lineage: Eukaryota > Metazoa > Arthropoda > Insecta > Hymenoptera > Ichneumonidae > Ophion > Ophion ventricosus. Next base: position 21,755 of record CAWVQM010000436.1, on the reverse strand, counting down.
GGAGAGGCTCCACTTGGGAATTATGGGGTCTAGGACAATTAAGAAAGGAAATTTGTTTACATTTTCATTTTTAAATAACTACAATTTTTCTAGATGTTTTTTTTTATTTTTGAAAATTGAAATAAAAACATGAAAATGAAAAAAATTAAAAAAATTGTTGTTAATTAAAAATGAATATGTAAATAAATTTCCTTTCTCAATATATTGTCCTAGACCCTATAATTTCCAAGTGGAGCCTCTCCACTCATCAAAGTTCCAACCAAAAATGGTACAAAAAAAATGTCAAAAAAATTCTGAAAAAATTCTAGCCACTCCAGTGTGAACCCATGCAACTTTTAACCCTCTTGACATTTCCTCTGAAACCCTATAGTTCTTCGATGACGCCTTTTTTTCTGGAACATGCCTTTTTTAGCTAAAAATGCAATACCGGGGCGAAAAAAAATCGTACGAGATTTTCTAAAAAACAAAAATATAGGTTTTGATATTCTCTTTAAGTCTACCTTGGAACAAATCGCGGAAAAAAATTTCTACAAATCTTGCAGTGAATTTTCGACGTCCAAAGAATAGCCGAAAAATGGCAACGTTCGAAAGTGCACACCGGGGCGAAAAAAAATCGTAGAGAATTTTCTAAAAAAGAAAAATAAAGGTAAACTTGTCCTCTTTAAAACGCCACTTGGGAAATTCAATTACCTTCATTTTTGACTGCGCTATATAAATTTTAGTGCGGTAAGAAATTTCGACTAGTGCGAACTTTTTTTCGACCAGTACTGCAAATAGGTTTTGCCCAAACTTGTACTTTGAGGAGATCATGGCAACCTTTATTGCGGAGATGCAAGCCTTTCGATCGACGTGGACAGTCGTCGGTGGAAATAATTCGAGCGAACGGGTGGCTCGGTTTACCACGTTCAATTAACTGTCTCGGAATTAAGTAATTCCGAGTCTGTCTCCACCCTCATATTATCTGGAGCGGAATGACGGCTCTAATGGGATAACGGTGGACGGTAGGCTCGAAAACTCCCATGGCACGGCATTGGTGAAGTTTATATAATTGAAACTCACATATAGGTATGTGAGTTTCAATTATACAGTAGTACAGTACAGTAGAACCTCGATTATCCGAACTCAATGTTTGTCGTTTTGTTTCGCAGTTACGGTATCGCCCTAAGGTATCCCCCTTTTTTTTCTCTAATAAAGCTCATTGCCTGTATGTAACTTCACGTATCAGATCGTATATACATTGTATGTATATACGAGAAATATTTTATATACGAGCGTATTCCAGCAGCGTCTTCCAGCAGTTTGATCCTGGCTTAAAAATTTTTCCTTGACCATGGGATTATATCTTTAGTTCAAGGGATTCAAGAGGATGACAATAACAATGATGATGATGATGGCGATTTAGCTGAATCGCAAACGCATAATAAATCGTCTCACAGCAAAGCACTCAGCGCTTTGAAAAACGCCCCGGAATGGTTTTTGAAACCCAACCAGAAAATAGTCTCACACAACTGCTGTTTTTTTTTTTTTTTTTTTTAAACGAATTCGAGACTTAGCGGCCAAGAAATTTTAAGCCGCAATTGTGATCTAACTTCATAAGTAGGTGGTCTAAAAATTGAAACTTTATTCATTGTTAATTGCTATCAAATATAGAATTTAGGGTCATTGGATTGATAAAGATAATTTTTTATATATTATTTATATTATATGAGTCGATTTTCCCGGGAAATCCGAGATCTATTTTCGATTATCCGAATTTTCGATTATCGGAACGATGTCCGGTCTCAATTAGTTCGGATAATCGAGGTTCTACTCTATCTATATACAGGGTGGACCACGCAACGCGTGCACCTCTTTTACGACCAAAATATGCGTTGCACGAAAAAATGTTTTATACAAAAGTTACATGGTTTATAAGGCTACACTATGTGGTGCATTTATTTTTATTATAGACGGAGGCGCTTCGAAGATTTGAAGGTCAACTTTATTTTTTCAAATGGAATGCTATATTTTTTATAGCGTAATATGACAGAGTATCGAATTCTGAGTAAAAAAGTATAGACCTTTATTAGCCCTAGAGTTAATAGCTACCGAGTAATTTCACTTTATTACTTTAAAATTTTCTTCACGTAATATCAAGTTGGAGATTCAAATCTACTAAAAATTTCTGAATGGCAGTGTTTACATCACAGTGTTTATCAATGTGAACACATTTACCACATCACACACACTTATCATGATTCACAATCTTCTCAATGATTGTAATCCAGTATTAAAGTATCCTTCGGTGATTGTGCGTGATTATTATCAGAAAGATAAAAGTGAAAATGAATGAATGAATCTCCAACTTGATATTGCGTGAAGAAAATTTTAAAGTAATAAAGTGAAATTACTCGTTAGCTATTAACTCTAGGGCTAATAAAGGTCTATACTTTTTTACTCAGAATTCGATACTCTATCATATTACGCTATAAAAAATATAGCATTCCATTTGAAAAAATAAAGTTGACCTTCAAATCTTCGAAGCGCCTTCACCTATAAGAAAAATAAATGCACCACATAGTGTAGCCTTATAAACCATGTAACTTTTGTATAAAACATTTTTTTGTGCAACGCATATTTTGGTCGTAAAAGAGGTGCACACGTTGCGTGGTCCACCCTGTATATATGAGCGGCTATTATACAGGGTGTTCCAGGACGGAATGTCATCCTTGAAATGGGGGGTTGGGGGTGAAATTCTGAGTCGATTGTTATAAGCATGTATGGTTCCCAGATCAAGCCCTGAATTATTATTAATTTTTAAAGATGAGCGGGCTCACGTCGATGAGCGATACGCGCGTGTAGTGATGCCTGGCGGAGCACCGCTCCGATCGACTCAAAATTCCACCCGCACCCCCCATTTCAGGGATGACATTCCGTCCTGGGACACCTTGTATACGTACTCTCAACTATACGTATGTACAGATACAGATATAATGAAACATAAAATTCTCAGCTGCAACGCATTGCATCGTATGCCATTATTATTATTATTATTATTACCGAAATCCGCTCGACAGAATTTCGTCTGTGGATGTTCAAGAGCACAGGAACATGCATCCGACAGACTCGATTGGCCCAGCAGCACCGCCAGTATCCCCAGTATCGTCAAATGCACCAATCGGCCCATCTGAAATTACAAAAATATTACATTTCATTCCGCTTAAACACTGAAGAAGCAGGAACAAAAAGTCATTACATGAAAATTGATGATTATTCAAATTTTAAAATTCATTCATTAGCATTTCGCGGATATTTCTTTTCTCGTTGCTAATTTTACAAACGAACAGAAACAGAAGTTGTCGATCAAACAGTTTAAAAAAAAACCGCAATTTTCAGCCATATACTTATGATCAACTTCCATGACCATGATTGACGTCCAAACCCATTGGGTCAACTTGTACATACACGGAGCAAGATACAGCGATTCACACTTTCGCATTCGCCACGAACGATTACGAAAATCAACGAGCAAAAAAGAATCTATGAAGAAGCAAGAGAAAATGTGGGTATGAAGTATCTGAGCTTCTGGCATTTACGTTCTACCCTATCAGTCCAGGAAATCGATTATCGAACGTGACTGAATGGAGTGCATGTGTCTTTGTGTGTGCGTCAGTATGTGTGCCTTATGGGTGTTTAACGGATATTAGAGTTTGCGACGCTGTGAGGCTTCACGCCATTGCAATTAGCACTCGATCTTGGTGATGTCCTCATTGCTTATATACAGGGTGGTCCAAATGTCGTGGATCAAACGACGTGGGGAGCTAGCCAAGATAATTTCCAACCAAAAAGTTCATATACAGGTTGGTCCGTTTCTCAACGATTTTGAAGCTGTGTTTTTTCTCAATTTTTTGGAAAAATCTGGTCCCAGCAGTATAAAAAAAAACATAATAAAAAAACTACCGTATTAATCTACATGAAAATCCATTTTGCTAATATCGCCTCCCTTCGACGTAACCGCTATAAATGCTCTGCATTCAAATAATGCGTTTCCAATGTAAATAAACAACTCAATTTTGCTTGACGCCAACTCCTGTAGAAGTTTGATTCGGGAAAAAGTGCTGCCCCTTATCTGCCTTCCCTAGATAATATCAGGCCATGTTCGGGCCCTCCAACGTGGATCAGGTGCGCAATGGAACTTAGGCCAGACCTTCATCAGCGGTTTTCTTGTTCGTGAACTGATCAGGAACTCACGTGGAAAGGGATCGGAAAATTGCCGCGAAATGAAGAGAAAGATGTTTGCTGGCAGGGCTGTAAGAAATAAACCGGTGGACGCATAGGGCAATGATCAGGTACTGGAAAAGGGCTTTTGGCGATATATCCGAGTAAAATGAATAGTATCAGGTTGTACTGATACTTATTATTTCACAAGTATCACAAAATCATAAGCCAATGTGGACAATGTGAACATAGCACTTCCGTTCTTGATATAAGAACGGATCGAAGTTTTGTCGGCGTAAGACGGTGAGCTTCGTTACGCGAAGCGCGTCGCTCGAAGTCCACCTAGCGGATTGTTGGCGAAATACATACGGGTTATGTCTTCCCGTCCGAAACATTGATATTTCCTGACAAGGTGACGTCGATTTTGAAAACGACGAAACACCTCTACTTTTTTGTTGTCTTATCAAATAATTTGGTTGTTCGTTATGGTCAAATTAATGCTTGTTATAATACCATTATTTATCATGAGCTTTTTTATTCTCGTAGCTTATCATCGACGAAAAAAAATGCTTATAATCGTGAATAGAATTACAACAGATGTATTAGTTTAATCCTAATCAATTATGAATATATTTGATGGGGTAAAAAGCAAAGCAGCTTTAGGCAGTTCATAAACCTCACTTTTCAGAAAATGGCAATGTTCTGGCCGTCTATAGATTACGTTAAAGTGTACTTGCTTGCAATGTATTTCAGCCAGAACATTACAATTTTCCAACATAGAGTGTAAACTATGAAAAACGTTTTTTCTTATCTAACTGGTCTGTTCTATAAACGGGCTCGTTTAGTTGAATCGGACAAGGCAAATCTGGCCAGGGCCCGACGCAAAAGAATGCCTGGTCCCATCTCGATACGGAAAATTCATCTCCCTAGTAAAACACTACCTTGCAGTGAATAAAAATCGATAGCGAAAAATCTTTCGAGGGTCAGTGCAATGAGTTGTACTTTTTTTCAGAATCCTCATAGGATGGACCATTTTTCCTACTACAGGGCCAAGTTAAGGTACACCATTTTTCGTTCTAAATCGCCGATGAACAGCCACGGGAAAAAAATGATGATCCGAAAAAGTTATTTACAAGAAAACAAGTTATACAAAAACAAACCCAAACAAATTCATCTTATTCTAAGAACTCGTGGTGGCAATTATGAACATTTCGTTTCGCGCGAAAGCTACATCATCAGGTTACATCTTTAAAAAAAATAAACTCCATATGTTAAGTAGTTTTTTTTTTTAAATAATTTTTGTGTAGAACCGAGAGCCGATTTTTTAAGAAATATGGAAAGAAAATCACGTCTTTGGAATCGTTGAGAAACGGGCCAACGTTTATATGGTCTTTTTGGTTGGAAATGATCTTTTGGACCACCCTGTATATATATAAGCAGACGCCTCTTCTCGCGTGTATAATTTTAACTGTACAGGCTTCGTTATCCTCACTTGCAAGGCTGTACAAGGTCCAGAGGCTAGCCCGTCTTGCTGGCGCTTAAACAGTAATGCGTATATAGGTAGAACGCCAATTTATCCGCCTAATCGTTAACGGTTCAATTAGCTGGGCTGATCGATTCGATCGCTCTTCGACATCGTCGTCTGGCGTTGTTCGAAGATTGGCCGCGTATCTCGGTGGCAAAGTCACATACATATATTTGTCCATATATGTATATATATATTATATATATATATACATATGCAAGTGCGTAGAAATGTACATGGTGCCGAGTTTCATCACCCTCTATTCTTATGCATATATACATTAAGCTTTTATCATTCGCTTTTTCTTTTGGTACGGGCAACGGTGGAGCAACGTGGCTAACGACAAGCTCCGGTTCTCGTTATCGGTACTCTCTTAGAGAGAGGGAGAGGGAGAGAGAGAGAGAGAGAGAGAGAGAGAGAGAGAGAGAGAGAGAGACCTGTAACGAGCTGTCGTTCCATAAACGGCAACTTGAAACCAATCCTCGTTAATTATTTATTCGCAAAGTCACTCCCTCTTTCCGGCTCTCACTACATGTACATACATTTATGTACAAGCGCGTACACACACACACACAAACTCATCCTGGCTAGAAGAAATTCCGAGCAATTTGACGTTTTTAATATAAGGTGTAGTAAAAATAAATCCATAATTTTTGCATGAAATTGAAGGCTTTATTTAGCATAGTTAGAATGATTGCATTTAGGTCTAATATGCACCGTTTTGATCGATAACTTGTTGCCACTTTGAAGGTAATTTCATTATGCCTTTCTCCTAGAAACCCTCGTCCCCATTGGCAAAAAACTGGGACAGTCGATTTTCACAAGCTTCTCTTGAGGCGAATTTTTCACCAGCAAAATCATTCGCCATAGACAGGAACAGGTGGTAATCACTTGATGCCAAATCCGGACTATAAGGTGGATGCATAAGAACCTCCCAATCAAGCTCCCGGAGCTTCTGGCGAGTCACTAACGATGTGTGTGGCCTGGCGTTGTCCTGATGGAACACAATTCCTCTCCTATTGGCCAAAGCTGGCCGCTTCTGGGCGATTGCTCCCTTCAGACCGTCCAATTGTTGACAGTACAGGTCCGAATTAAGAGTTTGGCCGTAGGGGAGCAGCTCATAGTAGATGATTCCCTGCCAATCCCACCAAACACACAGCAAAACCTTCCTGACCGTCAATCCTGGCTTGGCCACCGTTTGCGCCGGCTCACCGCGATTCGACCACGACCGTTTTCGCTTGACGTTGTCGTAAGTGACCCACTTTTCATCACCGGTCACCATCCGCTTCAGAAATGGGTCGATTTTGTTGCGATTCAGCAGCGATTCGCAGATGGAAATTCGCTCTATGAGGTTTTTTTGCGTTAACTCGTGTGGCACCCATACATCGAACTTCTTTTTGTATCCAACCTTATTCAAGTGGTTCCAAACGGTCTTTTGTGCAATGTTTAGCTCCTGGGCAATCGAAACAGTGCTTACATGACGGTGGGACTCGATGATTTCCATTATTTTATCGACATTTTCGACAATTGGCCTTCCAGAGCGTGGTGCATATATGACATCAAAATGACCGGAACGGAATCGACGAAACCAAAATTGCGCGTGATTGGCTGTTGCAGTATCAGGACCATAAACATTATTCACATTTTCAGCCGACTGGCTTGCGTTTTCGCCTTTATCGAAGAAAAACTGTAAAATATGGCGTATTTTCACGTTGCTGGTGGCCATCTTTGACGCGCGCTCAAACAATATTGACTCAAGCAATCACAAAACTGTCTGAGATCTTTATTTTAGTACGAAATCTTATCTTTCTAACGCCGTCTAGCGTAATCCGATCGCACTTATAAAACGCGAGATACAGATTACTAAAGTCATCTATTGCAAAAATAATGGATTTCTTTTTACTACACCTAATATTATTATTTTTTTACTAACACTTTGGTTTTGTATTTATCATTCCTCATGCTTTGGTTCGTGGAAGTCCGCTGGACTTTAATGCATCGAGAGGGTAAATAGTTGGACGCTGGCCAGGGAGCTGGCACCTTTCGATATTTCGGCTACGCAAAATTACCGCTTTTCCTTACTGTCCTACTCTGCCACACGCACACATATAATCGGGCGATACTCATATAACACCATCAATACACATTGATGGATGACGTGATTTGTTGGCTATTTAGCATCAAGATAAACCATACCTAACAACGGATTAACGTAAACTAATGCTTTGTAAAAATTTAGAAAAAATACATATGACATATTCAATTATTGAACAATCAGGGTTTGATAAAAGATTATGAATCTTTTTGATCCTTTTAATTTTTTAAATATTTTTAATCCTTTTAATCCGTTTAATCAAATGAAAGATTACGACTCTCGTGATAATCATCAATAATGTTATACGTTTTCACATTGGTAATAACACAAAAGGTTTTTTCTTTTTTATGTGTTGGGAGTACAACATAATTCGGTCCGTTTTTTTTTGTGGTAAAAAATCCATTTATTTTAAAATAAAAGGTATAAATAGATTAATCAAAGTATTGTCCATCGCTGGCTACTACTTTTTCCCACCTCTCAGGAAATCTTCCAATTCCATCTCGAACAAAAAGTCTCGTCTTTTGAGGCGATCTAAGTTTTGAGCCAATTTTCGATTTCTGCGAAATAAGTGAACCGGTGACCTGCTAAATCCTGCTGCATCCGTCGGAACAACCAGTATTCAGAAGGAGCAATGTCCGGAGAATACGGCGGGTGCGGTAAAATATCCCATTTGAGCGTTTCCAAATATTTTTTTTACTACTTTTGCGACATGAGGCCGAGCGTTGTCATGCAGAAGAATAATTTTGTCATGTCTTTGCTCGTATTCCGGCCGTTTTTCTCGTAATGCACGGCTCAAACGAATCGATTGTAGTCTATACCGATCGCCCGTATTGGAATCGCCAGGTTGTAGCAGCTCATTGGCTCATTTGGCTGTCCAGGGCGAGGCTTGCCTTTAACGCTGTAATCACCGTTCTTAAAGCGTCGAAACCATTCCCTACATGATTTATCAGTTGGAGCATCATCACCATAAACTTCAACAAGCATTCGATCCGCTTCAGCTGCACTTTTCTTCCAATTAAAGCAGAAAAGTAAAACTTCCCGCAAATGCTGCTTACAATCAGTGTCGCTACGCACCGGTAGATATTGGTTGCGTAAGACTCCTCTTGCGATTTTCTCGAAAACACCTAAGTCGTGCGCCTTGCTACTTGCACATTATGTCGTCCTAATGGACTACTAAAAGTATACAAGGTTTGAAGAAAATCCCTGATCCGAACGTCGTGGCCTCCCCCTGTTAGTTAACACAAAATTTGACATATTCAACATAGTAAAAAACAAGTTTTTTAATGAAACTCAAAGCGATATAAACTGAATGTTATTGACAGATGTCTAATCTCTCTGAAAGCACCGAAATCAGCTGTCACTATGAAACATTCATAACAGCCAGAGCCATCTCTTGAAAACGGACCGAATTAATTTGTACTCCCAATAATAAAAATACAAGAATGCATAGTTTTGCTCTTTAATTACACATATTACGAATGAAAAAAACGGAACGGGCATATTCAGCTCACGATTCAACCCTTGGAGCATATTCCGCCAAGGGACGGATCGTGCCATGTGCACGGGGTTAAACGAAAGAGCTGAGAATGCCGAAACATCAGAAGCCATATCACGGCTAGATAAAAGTTTGAAGATACACAAGCCACTGTTTGGAAGCGTTATACTATACGAGCTTGAGAAATATTCTCGTAATAGTATGGACTATTTTAGTCCGGTTAACTATATATGTTTGCCTCGTCAATGGGATGTTTCGGTGCATCGCTGGTTGCCCCCACACGCGTTTATGTATAGATGCGAACATGCATGTATACACCATGGTTATCGTGTAATTTCTATGTTTAGTTTCCGGGATGGCGCAGCTGGCGCCTATAAAACGAGAGAGATAGAGGGCCAGAGAGCTTGCAACTACGTTAAGCTTGTCAAACCTTCAACACCACCAATTTCTACCTCATCTTGTGATACTTACTATATCAAGCTATCAACCCCTCTTGCCCTTTCTCTCTCCCTCTCTCACTCTCTCTCTCTCTCTCTCTCTCTCTCTCTCTCTCTCTCTCTCTCTCTCTCTCTCTTTCTCTCTCTCTCTCTATCTCTCTCTCCATTTCCTTGTCTGTCCCTCTCGTTCGCCCAATTAGTCAACAGCTCCGCGCCAAAGCTCTGCGATTAATGGAGCGAATCGAGGTTCCCTCACTCCGCTGATGATTTGCTGGAAAACCGGAACGTATTGTGTACGAACATCTGAGCTTTCATCGAATTTCCGGCAGTGCTGCAAATTCGTCCTAGCCAACCATTTTACGTATTATATATATATACGTAACGACCATAAAGACCACCGTCGCCAATGTCCGCGGTGTTCTCGTCAACTTCGTGAATAATCACGAGAGACGAAAATTTGCAGCATCGGAAATTCCTCCTCTTGAGATCACGGCAATCTCTTCCTCTTTCTGTAACGCGCTTTCAGACGGACTCAGGCTTTGTGAATCTCAATTGAAGCGTGGCTAGTTTCTCGATTAACGGATTGTCCCTGGCGAATAGAGTATTCTCTTCACGACGTATCCAGACGTAATCCATGCCATATGTATTATACAGGGTGGACCATTTAACGTGACCACCCCAAATATCTCCGCTGCCTTTAGAGTGACGAAAAAAATGTCATGAGGTAATTTGATGGATTTCGAAGGGCTGATGCAGTGGTGAAAAATTCATTTTTGTTGAGGTCATAGTTTTTGCGTTCTCAAGGTCATCAATGGTTTTCCAAATGGGAACATGTTTTTTTTTTTTATTACGACGTTGTAGCTGATATTCAGACGAATCCAACGACCTGTAATATGACTTTGAAATGATTTTTCACCAAAATACACGTGTAAAAAACGGGAAATCGTGATATGGTATTGACAACAGGAATATTCGAATAATGTAATTGAACTTTTTCTGCAGAAAATTTATTGTAACAAATGGTGGAAGTGATGGCCATTAACCTCGACACACTTTCGGAGATGTCGGATGAATGATTCTCTTGACCTTCGAATAGTTTCTGGGGTGATAAAACGTGTAGAAAAATTCTGAAAAAATTCTAGCCACTCCAGTGTAAACCCATGCAACTTTTTACCCTCTTGACATTTCCTCCGAAATCCTATAGTTCTTCGAAGACGCCTTTTTTTTTTAATTAGTATTTTTTAGCTAAAAATCCAAGACGTCGGATAAATGATTCTCTTGATCTTCGAAAAGTTTCTGGTGTGATGGAAAGGTGTAGAAAAATTCTGAAAAAATTCTAGCCACTCCAGTGTGAACCTATGCAACTTTTTACCCTCTTGACATTTCCTCTGAAACCCCATAGTTCTTCGATGACGCCTTTTTTTCTGAAACATGTCTTTTTTAGCTAAAAATGCAAGACGTCGGATGAATGATTCTCTTGATCTTCGAATAGTTTCTGGTGTGATGAAAAGGTGTAGAAAAATTCTGAAAAAATTCTAGCCACTCCAGTGTGAACCTATGCAACTTTTTACCCTCTTGATATTTCCTCTGAAACCCCATAGTTCTTCGATGACACCTTTTTTTCTGAAATATGTATTTTTTAGCTAAAAATGCAAGACGTCGGATGAATGATTCTCTTGACCTTCGAATAGTTTCTAGTGTGATGAAAAGGTGTGGAAAAATTCTGAAAAAATTCTAGCCACTCCAGTGTGAACCTATGCAACTTTTTACCCTCCTGACATTTCCTCTGAAACCCTATAGTTCTTCGATGACACCTTTTTTTCTGAAACATGTTTTTTTTAGCTAAAAATGCAAGACGTCGGATAAATGATTCTCTTGATCTTCGAAAAGTTTCTGGTGTGATGGAAAGGTGTAGAAAAATTCTGAAAAAATTCTAGCCACTCCAGTGTGAACCTATGCAACTTTTTACCCTCTTGACATTTCCTCTGAAACCCCATAGTTCTTCGATGACGCCTTTTTTTCTGAAACATGTCTTTTTTAGCTAAAAATGCAAGACGTCGGATGAATGATTCTCTTGATCTTCGAATAGTTTCTGGTGTGATGAAAAGGTGTAGAAAAATTCTGAAAAACTTCTAGCCACTCCAGTGTGAACCTATGCAACTTTTTACCCTCTTGATATTTCCTCTGAAACCCCATAGTTCTTCGATGACACCTTTTTTTCTGAAATATGTATTTTTTAGCTAAAAATGCAAGACGTCGGATGAATGATTCTCTTGACCTTCGAATAGTTTCTGGTGTGATGAAAAGGTGTGGAAAAATTCTGAAAAAATTCTAGCCACTCCAGTGTGAACCTATGCAACTTTTTATCCTCCTGACATTTCCTCTGAAACCCTATAGTTCTTCGATGACACCTTTTTTTCTGAAACATGTCTTTTTTACCTAAAAATGCAAGACGTCGGATGAATGATTCTCTTGACCTTCGAATAGTTTCTGGTGTGATGAAAAGGTGTGGAAAAATTCTGAAAAAAATCTAGCCACTCCAGTGTGAACCTATGCAACTTTTTACCCTCTTGACATTTCCTCTGAAACCCCATAGTTCTTCGATGACGCCTTTTTTTCTGAAACATGTCTTTTTTAGCTAAAAATGCAAGACGTCGGATGAATGATTCTCTTGATCTTCGAATAGTTTCTGGTGTGATGAAAAGGTGTAGAAAAATTCTGAAAAAATTCTAGCCACTCCAGTGTGAACCTATGCAACTTTTTACCCTCTTGACATTTCCTCTGAAACCCTATAGTTCTTCGATGATGCCTTTTTTTCTGAAACATGACTTTTTTAGCTAAAAATGCAATAGTGGGGCGAAAAAAAATCGTACGAGACTTTCTAAAAAACCAAAATGTAGGTTTTGATATCCTTTTTAAGTTTATGCTGGAAGAAACCAAGGAAAAAATGTTCTACAAACTTTGCAGTTAATTTTCGACGGCCAAAAAATAGCCGGAAATGGCCACGTTCAAAAGTGCACACCGGGGCGAAAAAAAAACGTCGATAATTTTCTAAAAAGGCAAAATAAAGGTAAACTTGCTCTCTTTAAAATGCCACTTATGAAATTCAATTAACTTTATTTTTGAGTCCGCTATGTAAATTTTAGTGCGGTAAAAAATTTCGACTAGTGCGTACTTTTTTTGTGTCCACTACTGCATATATAGTGAGAGAGTAATAAGTGAAGGACAATCCAAAGTGCGACTTCCGGTTTGCCGATTCTACGCTTCAACAAAGCATCTGCCGTCATTTTCTTGTACGCGGCTTCTACGTAAACGTAGATATGGAACAAACGTTGTTGTTTTCTCGTAATTCCCAGTCCGTTAACAAAGCGAACTTCTATCCAGGTTCCGAATCCACGGTATGTCTGAAAGTGAATATTCGAGCAACGTCGTCGGGGCTCAGCCAGCGAACGGGCGAGATTCTCGAGGGAATTGTAAAACTTTTACAACGTGGTAACTTGCTTATCTTCGTGTATACGTGTATATGTATATACGTACATACGTATATAAATGCAAGGGCCTTGTTGCCCCAGGATGTATTTGAAGAGAGCGCGGAACGGAACTTAAAACGTTTTGCCCGCTCACCGGTACACTCTTTGGCCGGGAAAACTTTGTCCGTTCCGCTTGTACTGAAGAGTTATCGGCTGACCTCTCGTACTTTATTCCCTTGCGAGAGGATTCTGTATAGTGATCTCAACTTTCCGCGGAAAAGCTCTTGCTGCACACGAAGCCACACGGACAGAGCAAAAGTCAAGCGCATACGATGTTACATTGGCTGAATGTATCGAACTTTGCCATTTTTATTCTCTCGTTCCACGATTACTTCTTCTCTTATAGTAAAGATACCCTTACGTGGTAATATATTTGAGGACTTTTCCTTCGAAAAAAAAAAAAAAAAAAAAACAAAGTCGACGTGCAATTGATCGATGAAGACGACTCTGCCCAAGATTGTCTTATTATCTTCAAGACGCTCTTGATACAGCACTGGCATTCGGGTGTTTCCGAATGATTTTTGGAAACTCGCCATTATATCCACCAATCAGAGCTATTCGGTATCACCATTTGGAAAATCGGAAGCGTCGTTTGAATTCGTTCTCAGGATAGAAGTCTAATGGATTCTGAGCATCGCGAATATATCGTTTTGGTGCTCGTGGAACCCGCTCTTGGTCAGAGGATTCGGCTCTACTACTCTATTGCTAAAAAAGAACTGCTAAAAATTCTACTGCTAAACGGGCTCTACTGCTAAAACTGTACTGCTAAAAGCTCTACTGCTAAAATTGTACTGCTGAACGCTCTAGTGCTAAATGGGCTCTAGTTCTAAAACTGGACTGCCAAATAGACTCTAGTGCTCAAAGCAGCACTGCTAAAGAGTCTCAACTGCTAAAACGCAAGAGGGTATGTTTTTTTAAAGTTTTATTGGAAATCATTGAATCTGCTAAAACGCAAAAAGGGTATGTTTTTGAAAAGTTTTATTGGAAATCATTGCAAATCATTGAAAAGTTAATAGAACATTGAAAACAAAGGGTAAATTACATGAAGTTTTGTCAGAAAAATTGCAAAAAAATTTCTCCGAAAAATTCCAAAAAAACACGCATACCTGCGGTGCTCCTGAGGCTGCGCAAGCGGCTAGAAAGGAGATCATGGCAGAAATTAAGGAGAAGGCCGCGACGACTAGTGACATCTAAGTCGATCGCAAAAATTCTTAGTTTTCATCTAAGAATTTTTGCGATCTACAAATGTATCTTCATTCTCGCACTGCTTGAAATTGTTAATGCAATTGTTCGATGATTATGCGGTGTAATCGTACATTGAGAGAAAATTCCATATTTATTACAAACGCCTATGGTAAAATAATTGGGATAGTAAAATTCTCTATTGTTTATTGACACCGTATATTGAGGGACTACTGCTAAAAAAAGAACTGCTAAAAATTCTACTGCTAAATGGGCTCTAATGCTAAAATTGTACTGCTAAAAGCTCTAGTGCTAAATGGGCTCTAGTGCTAAAACTGGACTGCCAAATAGACTCTAGTGCTGAAAGCAGCACTGCTAAAGAGTCTCAACTGCTAAAACGCAAAAGGGTATGTTTTTGAAAAGTTTTATTGGAAATCATTGAAACTTCTAAAACGCAAAAGAGTATATTTTTGAAAAGTTTTATTGGAAATCATTGCAAATCATTGAAAAGTTAATAGAACATTGAAAACAAAGGGAAAATTACATGAAGTTTTCTCAGAAAAATTCCAAAAAATCGTCTCAGAAAAATTCGTGAAAAATTATTTAAAAAAAACACGCACATCTGCGGTGCTCCCGAACCTGCGCAAGCGGCGAGAAAGGAGTTCATGGCAGAAATTATGGAGAAGGCCGCGACGACTAGTGACAATCGTCGTACAGTATAACCTCCCGCCGAGTGCAGCAAAAAGTACAGTATAACCTCCATCAGTGAGACTTATATGAGCCCTCTGTCAGAAGCCAGTTTTAGCAGTCCAGTTCTAGCAGTAGAGTCCATTTAGCAGTACAGCTTTTAGCAGTGGAGCCTTTTAGCAGTACAGTTTTAGCAGTGGAGCTTTTAGCAGTAGAGCCCGTTTAGCAGTAGAGCTTTTAGCAGTACTTTTTTACCAGTGCTTTTTTAGCAGTAGAATCCGAACACGGAGGATTCATCTGTATCCATGTTATCCATGTCGAAAAGATTCGGCAAATCCTCGAAGTGCGACATTGCAATACAAAATCGATTTTGTCTGACGTTTAAGGTATGCTTGCTCCTACTTTTCCAATATTTAACTGTGCTCACTGAACTATAAGTATACTAAAACGTATACGCTGTATTTAGCGGCAGCTTCGTCAGCGGGCTACTGTCTCACTCACACTATGTAGAAGGTTATCCTTTTTTAACTGTACAAATCTATTAATCAGTAGTCACAACACCCAATATATTTATGAGTGACTGTGCTCCGAAAATTGTGTGCTGTCCCTAACGTCACCCTGAACATCTTAAAACGGCTTGCATCTCGTCTTCATGAAGTCCATCTTATTTGCAATCTTCTTTCTGATATGAGACGGTCTTAATTGACTATGGAAACCTTGCAGGCTTAAGATATTGCTTATTCCAGATAAGACGGAACTATGAAGCTAGTCAATTTGTGTTTTAGAAAAAAAAAATTCACCCCAGCTAACTTTAAATTAACGACGTAAGAAAAAAGTTTCAAACGCATAAAAAAAACTGGTCAAAGTGAGAAAAGAGTGGAGATATATCGAAGAGTACACAAATAATGTTTAGTATATTTATACTTGAAACAATAGCCGACGAGCGTGCGAAAATATTGATCTCTTCAGGCTATAAGTCGAAAGAATGTTCGGTGTCATGGGGTAGCAATGTCTAAGGAGGAGCCGAATCCATCCATCGAGTTGGCTGATGTCACGAATGTTATCGCATCATTTGCTTTCACAGATCGATCAGTCCCGACCTCCGTATTTTCGCGATTCAATGGGCTGACTTTACGAGGCAGACTGCAATTCAATGAGGCATACCGAGATGACGAAGTATTCCACTAACATACGATGCACGTACGTTTTCCACTCCCATGGTCCTGTGACGCATCGCAATCTTATGACCTCTTGTTCGTCTCGTGCTTTTACATTATACAATTCGTGGGTACGGAATTCCCTCTTCACCACGGTGAATCATCGCTATGGTGTCTCCCCATCTATCTATACTGTGCCTGTTTTTCGATATTTAATCGCACGTGTATGCGTACATGATTCCTGCAATTTTGCGGTCAGGGTTCAAGATACAGGTGTGGTATTCAATGAAGCTATTGAAGTAGGATAACGTTGGATAGGACAAGGGATAAGGGATAAGTAGTATAGGTTATCGACCACAACGGGAAGGATAGCGTTGTGCATAAAGTTACAAGTTATCCTTATCCTTATGCGCCCTTATCCCTTATAACTTATAAAGTTATAAGTTATAAGTTATAAGTTATAACTTATAAAGTTATAAGTTATAAGTCTTACATCGATACAACGTTATCGATAACTTATAACTTATAACTTATAAAGTTATAAGTTATAACTTATAACTTTATAAGTTATAAGTTATAACTTATAACTTATAACTTATAACATAACTTATAACTTATAACTTATAACTTATAACTTTATAAGTTATAACTTATAACTTATAACTTATAAGTTATAACTTTTAACTTATAATTTATAACGTTATAAGTTATAACTTTAACTCATAACTTATAACTTATAACGTTATAAGTTATACGTTATACGTTATAAGTTATAAATTATAACTTAAGTTATAAGTTATAACTTATAACTTATAAAGTTATAAGTTATAAGTTATAAGTTATAAGTTATAAGTTATAACTTATAACTTATAACTTATAAAGTTATAAGTTATAACTTATAACTTTATAAGTTATAACTTATAAAGTTATAAGTTATATTTTAAAACTTATAACTTATAACTTATAACTCATAACTTATAAAGTTATAAGTTATAAGTTATCGATAACGTTGTATCGCTAACTTATCCTACTTATCCCGCTTGAGGTATCGATCCTTAAGGGGTTACGTGGGTTTCGAAGCCAAAAAAAGCATATTTTCTCTATTTTGTTTAAAATATAATATATCAATTATTTTATTCAAAATATAAAGCACATAAAAGAGCAACATTTCAACAATATTTTTAAAAAATTTCATCCAAAAATTTGGGAAATTCAGCCGGTGGGACCTGGTTTCCGGAGACCCCTAAAATAGAATAATTTCAGATAGCTTTATCTGAAATAAAAAAAAAACCAATTTTTTTCTGTTAGTAAATAACTATAGCTCGTGATTGAACGAAGGATTAAAAAAAAAATTGAAATTTGAATTTTTGGCAGTGTTGTATGCAAAATTGTTCAATTCTTGGTACAATTTACACTACGTTTAGCCTTGTAAAATTAGTTGTAATCGAAAAAAGAAAAACCTTCGTTCAATGACTAGTCAACTGCTATTTTGAATAAGTGTGCAAAATTTCAATAAGATCCGTGCATTAGTTTTTGAGAAATCGTGTCCACCGACATCGAAAATAGTGTTTTGAGAAAGGCTCTCTCTTTCTCCTAGACTTTTGCTTCGATTGTCTTAAAACTTTGGGACAATATTCTAGACATATTGTACTATTGGATAATAAAATTTAAAAAAAATGAATTTTTTAAAATTTTCTTTAAATAAAATTTAAAAAAAAATCTATAGAAAAGTTTCGAAGTTATTGCGTGAAATGTGAAATTTTCCACTGCTCTCCATAAGAACACGTGTAAAACCATGAAATCTTTGATTGCCAATATCTCAAAAACGGAACGGTGAATCCTTTTGAAATTTTGCAGGTAATCATTTAATAGTATTCTGAATGAGTTATCAAAATTTGAAAGAAAAAAATTGTTTAGAAAAACGCCTTGGCGAGACTACTACCTTAATACGTGTTTGCCTTCGTGCCGCGACAGATGTTCGAAGCTCATTGTCAATGAGGAATCGACACCCTGGACACGTACATACGCAGTATCGTGCACGCCTGATTGGCACGCTAAGTTCGACGTCCCCTAGAAAGGCACGCGACTCACGTGCCGATCCGATTAAGACCAGTAGCTCATATCCCGAGTGTGCAAGTGATTCATTCTTCTTATTGTATCAACACTTTTCAGAATATCACTCTTTCTTTCTTCGCGATAGCATAAATGTTTTATCGAACGTATTCACGATGAGCTGTTTGTGTATACGCGGTGCGACTGGCAGATCGGCGAATATTTTTATTCGTCTAAAGTTTACATGTAAGAATTTTTGCGATCTACAAATGTATCTTCATTCTCGCACTGCTTGAAATTGTTAATGCAATTGTTCGATGATTGTGCGGTGTAATCGTACATTGAGGGAAAAGTCCATATTTACTACAAACGCCTATGGTAAAATAATTGGGATAGTAAAATTCTCTATTGTTTATTGACATCGTTTATTGAAGCTCTACTGCTGAAAAAGAACTGCTAAAAATTCTACTGCTAAATGGGCTCTACTGCAAAAATTGTACTGCTAAAAGCTCTAGTGCTAAATGGGCTCTAGTGCTAAAACTGGACTGCCAAATAGACTCTAGTGCTGAAAGCAGCACTGCTAAAGAGTCTCAGCTGCTAAAACGCAAAAGGGTATGTTTTTGAAAAGTTTTATTGGAAATCATTGAAACTGCTAAAACGCAAAAAGGGTATGTTTTTGAAAAGTTTTATTGGAAATCATTGCAAATCATTGAAAAGTTAATAGAACATTGAAAACAAAGGGAAAATTACATGAAGTTTTCTCAGAAAAATTGCAAAAAAATGTCTCAGAAAAATTCCAGAAAAATTCCAAAAAAACACGCATACCTGTGGTGCTCCTGAGGCTGCGCAAGCGGCGAGGAGGGAGATCATGGCAGAAATTAAGGAGAAGGCCGTGACGACTAGTGACAATCGTCGTACAGTATAGCCTCCCGCCGAGTGCAGCACAATGGCGCCGATAGCAAGGTAAGTTTTCTCAGAAAAATTCCAAAAAATCGTCAATAAACCGCCAAAAGTACAGTACAACCTCCATCAGTGGGACTTATTTGAGCCCCCTGTCAGAAGCTAGTTTTAACAGTCCAGTTTTCGCAGTAGAGTCCATTTAGCAATACAGCTTTTAGCAGTGGAGCCTTTTAGCAGTACAGTTTTAGCAGTAGAGCCTTTAGCAGTACTTTTTTAGCAGCGCTTTTTCAGCAGTAGAACCCGACCACGTTTATTGACATCTAAAAAAAAAAATTTAGAGGTTTCTCAAATTTTCATGATCGCAACATTCACGTGAAAGTGAGGTTATGTTGCTTCCCGTAAATAACTCTTCAACGTACGTAATTTCATGACCTAATGAACGATGGCAGCAGCTCTGCTCCACAGCGGCGTGCAATGACCGTGAGCGTGAGAAATGCGCATGCGCGGAGTACGAATTCGCGGATTTTTACGTACTAGTACGTAAAAGACTTCTCTTACGTACCTTCACACGCACGAAAAAACGAGGAAAACATGTTTGCATTATATAAATAAAATTAATCGATTGACCAATTATTTTGGATTGTTTTTTCTAGAGGATGGGGGGCACGGGGCTTTCTGGGGGGGAGGGGGTGGTCCACTAACGAATCTCTATTTCCACATGCTTCATCCCAAGAATATCAATATTTTATCAAATATTTTTACTTGCCATTTACGAGATCTCGAGCCAATGCTGGGAACAAAAAATGCCCGGTACTTTTTTTTTAAACAATTTTCTTTTTAAAACAATGCGATTTGGGTGGCGTGTTTGCATATACAGTACTGGACAAAAAAAAGTACGCACTAGTCGAAATTTTTTACCGCACTAAAATTTACATAGCGGACTCAAGAATAAAGGTAATTGGATTTCCCAAGTGGCGTTTTAAAGTGGATAAGTTTACCTTTGTTTTGCTTTTTTAGAAAATTCTCTACGATTTTTTTTTCGCCCTCTCTCTCTCTCTCTCTCTTGTACTCCCTAGCATACAACTCCAATTCCGATTTCCAATTAATCGTTACAGCTGGTTCACATTTATCGACTCGTAGGATTCAAATTCCCGGGACGAGTGCGAATTTATACCTTCGCGTGATTAGCGCAAACTTTTATTAAACTGCTGCCCGAAATATCCATACCTTCAATCTCGAAATGAAAAAAATCTTATACGAAATAAAAAAAAAAGGGACAAATCCAAACAAACTGCCTGTGATCAACGTTACGGATGAGACTTGACGAAGCGAAATAAATCATCATTCCTGGACATTAATCAACCACGTCAGGTTGACACGTTTCTCGGGTAAGTTGATTCGTGAGAGCGAAACAATTAAATGGGTTTGAGGATGTCAAAGTAAGAAATTGTTGGGTCTAAAGGTCAAATATCGAGTGTGTTTTTGTACTGATAATTTTTAAAGATAAATCCATGATTAATAAATCATTGATAATAAATCATTGATGAATGAGTCATAATGAATGATTAATAAATCTATGATATCGATAATACGGAATGGGTCAAACAAGATCTGTTATCAGCCATATCAGGATTACCGCACTGTATATCGGCAGTAACAACGGCCATTAATCAATCGTGATAACATTTTATAAAATTCGATACCAACATTGGCGTAGCCAGTATTTTGGAGGCTAGGAGGGGCCTGCCTCGTTGAGTCCACCCTCCGCGGTGCACACATAACAAACCATATTTTCCGTGCTTTTGTATTGTTAAATACAAAAAACGAAAACACCAAACGTAGTTTTCAAATGCATCAGCATATTTAAATGGGCTACGTTATTAATAATTTGTCGCGGTGTCACGTGAAAGTGAGGTTATTAGGTTAGGTTGCTTCCCGTAAATAACTCTTCAACGTACGTAATTTCACGAACTAATGAACGATGGCAGCAGCTCTGCTCCACAACGGCGTGCAATGACCGTGAGCGTGAGAATTGCGCATGCGCGGAGTACGAATTCGGGGATTTTTACGTACTAGTACGTAAAAGACCTCTCTTACGTACTAGTACGTAAAAGACCTCTCTTTCGTACTAGTACGTAAAAGACCTCTCTTACGTACCGTTCATAGGTACGAAAAAGCGAGGAAAACATGGTTGCATTATATAAATAAAATTAATCGATTGACTAATTATTTTGGATTGTTTTTTCTGGAGGGTGGGGGGCACGGGGCTTTCGGGAGGGGGGGGGGGGGGGGGTGGCCCACTAACGAATCTCTATTTGCACAGGCTTCATCCTACGAATATCAATATTTTAATTTTTTTCTCACGGAGTTTGACAATTCTCATTGAGTTTATTAATAATAATGTTTAATAAGATATACAAATATCGGCTAATATTAGTTAGAAGTTTAGTTATATATTGTTCTTCTCTGACGCATTTGATCCCTGATAGACAGAAATC
>CAWVQM010000435.1:0-18267 GCA_963932345.1 Ophion ventricosus | reverse complement strand
CTCTCTCTCTCCTCTCTCTCTCCTCTCTCTCTCTCTCTCTCTCTCCTCTCTCCTCTCTCTCTCTCTCTCCCTCTCTCTCTCTCTCTCTCTCTCCTCTCTCTCTCTCTGTCTCTCTCTCTCTCTTAAATCTTAAGGACCCGTCGCAAAAATTTCTTGCAAAAAAGCTAGCGAAAGCTTTAACTTCTCAAATTAAATCGACCGATTCTCTTAATGACTACAATAAATCAACCTACGATTTATCTTGCGGCATAGAACAATTCGAAAATCGCGTTGAAATGGAAAATTCCGCAGGCATTATGGACATCCAATTAGTAGAAAAAATGCTGCAGACTATGAACGAAACAAATGAAATAAATAAAAAACTTTCGGATATAATAGCACAACAGACAGTCACAAATGTTGATATAGCAAAAAAATTAAGCAATCTTCCTGATCTTATAACAAAGGTAGACGGACATGATGATGCTATTAAGCAGTTACAAGATACTAATACCCGCATCCTTCACGAGCTCGAACAGATCCGAACTGGGTCATATAGCAGTAATTCACATTTTTCAACTGAAATATTACTTACTGGAGTCCCGCAAATACTCTCAGATACACCTGATGCGATAGTCAGGAAAGTATTTGCTGCTCTGGATATCACCGAACTATTTGGTGATGTCCTTGATATTCGGATTCTACCGAGAAGAGGAGCAACTGATGTGGGCGACGGTGCGCCTGGGCTTTCAAACCCTACTGCAGCAAATTCGAAGTCGCTATTAGTCACGCTCAAGTTTACTCAAGTTCGTGATCATATCATTGCAAAAAAGCGAGCGAAAAAAGATTTGTTCATACGTGCAGTTTTTGATGTTGACCAGCCTGGTCGCATCTTCGTAAATGAGTTTTTGCCGTCGAACGTCTATCAGCTTCTGAGTACAACTAAAACTGCGGCTGCGTCGGCTAATTATAAGTATGTATGGATTCGATCAGGCGTTATTAGAGTTCGAAAAGATGACGATGTCCAGCCATTCGAGATCCACTCTGTCAATGATCTCAAAAAGATAACATGACTCCCTATGCCGCGGAAAGTTCGTATTGATAGCAACCATATTCACTCATCTTCAATATCACCAAATTTACTTCATGTTGCTCATTTTAACGCAAATTCGCTGACTGCGCATCTGAATCTATTGAGATTACTAATATCGACAAAAAAACTTCATATTATAAGTATTTCCGAATCATGGCTGCACCCATTAATTTCCGATGACATTATTCAGTTACAAAATTATTTCCTAATACGTAATGATCGACTGGATAAACGAGGTGGAGGTGTGATCTTATACATTCATAACTCGCTTAGAGCCAAAGTCCTCGTCACCTCAACAGCCGTTTTCAATAATGCACCAGAATTTATGCTTGTAGATATTCGCTTCCCTACTGGGCAACCAGTACTTTTCGCCACAGTATATCGTCGACCCAAAGGGCAGCTATTCGGAAATTTAGCGCAGGCGCTTAATAGATTTTCATTTGGTTATTCTAATATAATTATTGCTGGCGACTTCAATTGCGATCTTTTGAAAACTAATTTTGAGTCTGTAACCTTGCGCAATTTTGCCTTAGCACATTCGTTGTTTGTAGTAAATTCAGAAGCCACACATCACACAACAAATTCGGATTCCTTACTCGATGTTCTTTTGGTTGATTCGAGTGAGAAGATTCACATGTTTTCTAAATCGGACACCCCGTTCATAGCAGGACATGACCTTCTAGAATTAAGTTACAAGCTTGATGATAAAAAATTACCGGGTCACAGTATCATTAGACGAAATTTCAAAAAATTCAACCCAGAAGCTTTCTCAATCACGGTGTCAAAACTCTTAATATCTGAGTGTGCTGTCTTACCCAGCGGGGTTTCGTCAAGAAATTACATTGATCATTACTGTAAAATTTTAAGTGACGTTCTCTTAAAATCGCTAGATCTACATGCGCCACAGCAGAAAATCTGGGCTGACAAACCCAGGGTTCCGTGGTTCACGGCGGATCTTAGGCGACGTATCCATACTCGTAACTCACTTTATAAGCGAGCAAAGCGATCGGGAAGTTTACTTGGAATGGCACTTTATCGACAGTATCGCTCTGAGTTGGCTACAGACATGCGCTTAGCCGAATCTGATTATCACTTGAAACGACTAACTAATATAACTGATCCGAAACGCTTATGGAGAGAATTAGCTACCCTGGGCTTAACGAAGTCTGTTGTATCTTGTCCAATTAATTATTTCACTGCTGACGAACTTAATAGTTCTTTTGTTGCTGTTTCAAACACACCTGTCGAAATTAATTATCCCAACTTATTTCAAACGTTAAACGCATTACCTTCTCATTCTTCCACTTTTGCCTTTTCCGAGATTTCTGAAAACAGTGTAAAATCACTCATTAGTTCATACATCACGCCTTCATACTCTACTGGTCCAGACGGAGTTCCTTCCTCAGCTATAATTTCTGCTTCTACATGCGTTGTACCTCATCTTACAGCACTCTTTAATCAGAGCCTACGCCGTGGTTATTATCCGACCTTGTGGAAGCGAGCTTTTATCCGCCCTTTATTAAAAATCAATCCACCGGTATCTCCTTCCGATTCTAGACCTATTTCGAATTTATCAGAGCTCTCTAAGCTTTTCGAAAAAATTGTTCACAATCAACTTAGTTGCTTCCTACAACAAAATCAGATACAGGACCAGAGACAGTCGGGTTTTAGAAAAGGATTGAGCACCCAGACGGTACTTCCTAGATTATGCCATGACATTAAGAAAGGTGTTGATGACAGGCAACTCACAATTCTGGTTTTATTTGACTTTAGCAAGGCCTTCGACACAGTGGCACATGCCCTTCTACTAGCCAAGTTACGCCAAATTGGACTCGGAGACACTGCTTTGGACTGGTTCGCTTCTTACTTGTCTGGAAGATCACAAGCTGTTCTCACTAATCAAGGAGAAACTTCTAATTGGCTGCATACCGCGGCGGGCGTTTCTCAAGGTTCCGTGTTAGGTCCACTTCTATTTGCACTGTTCATCAACGACATCGGTCACGATCTTAAATACTCGCAACATCTAGTCTTCGCTGATGATACGCAAATTTATCTCAGCTGTTCTCCAACCGATTTACTTCACGGGATCTCGCTCATCACGCATGATGTCGAGAAAATTTCCCAATATGCTGTAAGAAATGGATTGAAGCTGAACCTTTCAAAATCCAAGGTGCTAATACTTGGTAGTTCTAGGTATTTAAATCACATTAATTTAGATACCTTACCCCCGATCAAAGTTCAAGACGTGTCTATCCCGTATGCTACGGAGGCTCGAAATCTAGGGGTTATTTTTGAGTCAAATCGATCTTGGCGAGCACAGGTTATGTCCATCTCTAAAAAGGTAAACTTTTCTCTTCATAAGCTCAAATTTCATAGATGGTCCCTCTCGCGTGATCTCAAGACCTCATTAGTTGTTTCGCTTATTTTCCCTCTAATAGATTACTGCTGCTTGGTACTCACCGACGCTACAGCTGAATTGAATCTTATTCTTGAAAGACTACTCAACAGCTGTATTCGCTTTATTTTCAATTTATACCGAGACACTCATATTACTCCTTATCGCAGAAGGCTCGGTTGGCTCGCAATTCGGTCGCGCAGAAGATATTTTCTTGGCGTTATGGCCTATGATATTACTCATGGAGAGGCTCCCAATTACATATCCGAACTATTTGATCGTCCTCCGCAAGCTGCGCGCTTTACACGCGGCTCCCTGGCTCAGCATACATTTTTCATCCCTTTCTGCCGTACTGTGACATACCAACACTCCTTTAGCATTGCAGCTGCTTATTTCTGGAATTCATTGCCGATGAATATTATAGCTTCACCTTCTAAATCGATTTTCAGGGAACGTCTTTATCCTTATCTTTTCGAGTCTGATGTAAATTTGCCAGCGTCTGAGTGCGAATGATGGCGATGTTTTTGGGTTTTGTTCATGCTATTTAGTATTCTTTTGCGCTTCTTTGTACTGCCATTTATAACTTGATTTTAACGAGTAGTACAATCTACTTGATATTTCTATCAACATATTGGCCTTGTATGTAATTATTATTTGACAGGAGGTCGACTTAATTTTTCTATTATTTTTGATTATTTCTATTATTTTGTATTATCTTGCGTTTCTTTTGACAAGCTTGTATAATTTATTGTTCGTAGATTTAGTACTAGTTCAGTATGTACAATTAATTAATGATATGTAATACTTACTGTAACTACTCATATTTAACTATACTTTATATTCATGTACTCAAATACTCTGTAAAAAGAGAACAGCGATATGATATTTTATTTTATATTATTCCATACTATTATATACTACGTGTATCATTATTTTGCCCAAAAGTGAGTGCACTAGGGCATAATTAAATAATCAATCAATCAAATCAATCTCTCTCTCTCTCCCTCTCCCTCTCCCTCTCTCTCTCTATCCGTGAGTACCTTCAGTCGCACTGATTTTCGCTCCTCGGTTTTTCGACTCGATTCTGCATTGATCCGCCCATGGGCGATTTTTTGCAGGTCCATAGCACGCACTAAATTGCTATACACCATTTTTTATCACTCATTGGCTTCATCTCATCGGTGTTTCGAGCTACGGAGTGACTGAATCGTCAAAAATTTTCTTCATCTCACCTGTCACAAACGGATTATTTCGGATCGCTTGCTCGCACACTATCAACATCTGCTTATTCCTGTATACTCGTTCCTGGTGTTGGTACGTACCGATCGCGCCTTTTCTGAACTGCACATCATTCGGCCGCTGTCGTCTCTCCTTCCACTTCGCGCGCATGCGCGGTGGATCGTCGCTCGCACCTCAAGGTGGCCAGTACGATGGTATAAATTGTGTACTAAGCACGAGCATCAACAGTGGGTAAATAAGAGCCCGAATTATTCCACAACAACACATCGATATATTGATACTATTATATTTTAATTTAACACATTACGATAAGATTGATCCCAACATACCACATGCTACTCGAACTGTTCCACGCGATTAACTATGGCCAAACGGTGCGGTATATGCGAGCGGTTAGCGACTAGAGGAACCAGCGTTATCTGTACAGGCGATTGTAAACCTACATTTCACATCGATTGTGCAATCTCTAAATTTTACTACGATCCATCCGATATTAATGCAACTCGGTCTTTTCGATGCGATTCTTGCGCCATGCAACGCTCAATTGTTACACCCCGAACGCCTGAAGCCTCACCTGATCGTTCGTGTAGGTTAAGCAGCACGCTGAACAATACCATGTTTAACGATATAATGCATCAAATCGAAACCTTGGGATCAACTATGAAATCGTCACTTTCATCTATCCAAATTTCGCTTCACGGAGTTGTTGCTAATATATCCGAACTTAGGTCAGATGTAAGTAGATTATCAATGGGCCAAGAAGCTATGGTTGGGAGAATTACAACATTGGAAAATTCGATGACTAATGTTTCCTCCGATGTAAATGGCGTTAAAGCCAAAATTGATATTGTGTCCGTTCGAATGAATAACGTCGAAAACATCAGCAAGTCAGCTGAAATTATTTTGTCTGGCATTCCGATCCAAATAACCGACTCTCCGCGTCAAATGGTAACTAAGATATTCGAGGCGCTAGGAATACCCCAATTAATTAGCGATGTGCTTGATATTCGTCATCTCACGAAACTACATTCTAACACTCTAGGTGACCAGTCCACTCGAGTCCAAAATGTTCAACCAACGCGCAAATCGTTGATAGTCACGCTTAAATCCCCGACGATCAGGGACTTCATTTTTACTAAAAAGCGAGAGAAAAAAGATCTCACAGTATGTGAAGTTTTTTCCATCGGACAGAAGGGATCGATTTTCGTTAACGAAATGCTCCCAGCAAGCACCTATAAACTGCTATTATCCACTAAAACTAAAGCACGAGAAAATGCGTATAGCTATGTATGGGTGAAATCAGGTTTAATTTATGTCAGGAAAGCAAATAATACTCCTCCCATAAACATTCACACTGAAGCAGACCTGGCCAAATTAATCTGACTGCCGCGCACCAACGAAACGGATTCACCGTCAGACAATCACGAGAACATAATTATAGCAGGCATCAATGCTAACTCTCTCTTGGGACACATCGAGCTAATTAAAGCCCATCTATCTACGCATTTTTATCATATTATCACGATTACTGAAACATGGCTACATTCTCTTGTCCCCGATAGCTTAGCCCATATAGATGATTATTTCCTTATACGAAATGATAGGGTCTGTGCCAGAGGAGGTAGTGTTGCCTGCTATGTCCATAACTCCTTGAAAGCCAAACTTCTGGCTGTTTCTGACAATCGCGAGCTTAATTCACCGGAATACATTATAATATCGATACGTAATAAAAATGATGAAACGTTACTACTTTCTACTATCTATAGGAGACCAAAAAGCCTTCTTCTTAACGACTTCATTCACACATTCGCCCGAATTTCAACAGCCTTCAGCAATATTGTAATTACCGGTGATTTAAACTGCAACCTGGCCACCAATAACTTTGAATCCATATTCCTAAAAGAATTCACTCGATCCTCAGCTTTACACATCGTCGAATCTGGCACTACGCATCACACTTCGTCCTCCAATTCGTGGCTTGACGTTTTTATAGTCGATAATTCCAAAAAAATAGTTAATTTTAACTAAATCCGAATCGCCATTTATCGCGGGACACGATCTCATTGAACTCACTTACCACTTTATTGCGACCAAGTTTACTAAGCGAACTATAGCGCGTCACAACCTTACCAAATTTGATGAGGTTGCATACACGGCGGACTTACAACAGCAAATCCAATCAAACTGCTTATCTGTAACTTGTGATTCTATGTCTAATGATGAGATAGACCACTTTAATCATACATTGTCTCATTCAATCTCATCTACTTTTAATCGTCATCCGCCACTGCAAACTTTCGTTGTCTCCGCTCCACCTGCGCCCTGGCTATGTATCCAACTCAAAACGCGAATTAAAACCAAGCACACTTTGTACAAACAAGCTAAGCGTTCCGGTAGCGTACTAGCCCTATCAATTTACAGACAGTTTAGAGACAAGCTCGTCGCTAACATAAAAAAAGCTAAAAGTGATTACTATTTGCACAAACTCACCGGCATTCAAGACGTATCTAAATTATGGAGAGAACTAAAGAATTTCGGTCTCGTGGCCTCCGCTACTACCTCCCCCCTAAATTTTTTCACACCCAACGAGCTTAATGCATTTTTTGCTAATATATCCAACGCTGTACCTTCATGCACACTCTCCATGTTATTCGAGACCTTAGATGAACCAAATGCTGATCTCCCCACCTTTTACTTCTCTGAGGTGACGCCCAGTATAGTCACTAATACTATTAAATCTACTCCTTCCACTTCCCTTTGCAGCGGTCCGGATGGAATATCCCTCTATGCAATTCACCATGCACTACCTGCCATCTCAACTCTTATTGCCACTTTGTTCAACCATTCGTTCAGATCAGGATATTTTCCATCAATGTGGAAAAGAGCTCTCATCAAGCCTTTACTTAAAGTAAATCCACCACAGTCAATTTCAGATACTCGCCCGATCGCAAACCTCAGTGAATTTTCCAAGATTTTTGAAAGAATCGTCCATGCGCAATTACTCAACTTTCTAAATGCCAATAATCTTTTAAATCCTATGCAATCCGGTTACAGGAACGGTTATAGTACCCAAACTGCTCTACTTAAACTAAATCATGATGTGAAATATGCTGTCGATCAAAGGAAATTAACCATATTAATTTTATTTGACTTTAGCAAAGTGTTTGACACCGTGCCTCATATCTTACTTCTCACAAAGCTTCGACGTTTCGGCTTTTCTGACAACGTTCTGGTATGGTTGCATTCTTACTTGTCACACAGAAATCAAGCGATATCTGATAATAACGTAGCATCTTCTGATTGGGTTAGTACTTCGTGTGGAGTACCACAAGGCTCTGTTCTCGGTCCTCTCTTATTTTCGCTTTTCATAAACGATATCAATCATTGTCTACTTCATAGCCAACATATCATCTTTTCCGACGACACGCAAATATATTTAAGCTGCCTCCCATCTGAATTAAATGCAGGAATCATAAGGATAACGCAAGACGCTATTGCTATCAGCAATTATGCTAAAGAAAACGGTCTCAAACTCAACATTAAAAAGTCTAAAGTTATGATTTTGGGTAGTAGAGCCTTTATAAACAGGATTGATCTTCAACTATTGTCACCTATCATTGTAAACCACACTGCTCTTCCTTACGTTCATGAGGTTCGAAATCTTGGTGTCACGATGTCTTCAAATCTTTCTTGGAGAGCGCACGTAGTAGAGATTTCACGAAAAGTGAATTTCTCGTTGTTCAAACTCAAAACGCATCGAAATTCTTTATCCTTTGAACTTAAAAAAATGCTCATAACATCACTTATCTTCCCTTCAATTGACTACTGCTGTGTAGTGTATAACGACGTAACTGATGAGCAGAATACTAAACTGCAAAGGTTGGTAAATGGCTGTATCAGATTCATATTCAACCTACGCAGAGATGAGCATATATCACCCTATAGACGCCAACTTGGTTGGCTAACTGTACGGTCTCGTAGGCTTTACTTCCTCGGCATGGTGGTCTACAATGTAGTCCATGGGTCATCCCCCCATTACCTTACCAGCTTATTCACTCCAGCCCTGCCACGAGATCGTTTCACAAGACTCGGGAATTCTTCTCTCTTCCACATACCACTACATCGTACTGAAACCTTTCGTAACTCTTTTGTTATGTGCGAATAACAATTGTGCGATCTACTTTTGGCACTCTCTTCCTGTTCGCATTAGCTCTGCTACAACAAATGCTGTTTTTAAAAGTAGTCTACATTCTTGTCTTTTTGAACTGGATGGAATTAGGGCTGAAACTCTTTAAAAGTGTTATTTGATCTTACCTTAACCATCACCTCTGCTACTGTCGTCTCAGCTCGCCTCTTCAACTATCTATAGGCCCTAGTTTTCCGATAACTAAATAGTCTCTTGTATCAATGCGTCTAAAATTAAATCAATAGTACTATATATTGTATTAGTGTAAACATAAATTTGTACTACCACTGTAATTAATTTTCCCTCTTCATATTTTTACTTTATAGCGATTTATAGAACTTAATATTAATGTAGTTTTATACCTTAGTTATAAGTTTAATTATAATTTTATATTTACTAAATACTATTTGTATATCCTTATTGTATCACAATTTGCCCCAAGGTAACTACCAAGGCATATTCATTAAATCAATCAATCAATCAATCTCCCTCTCCCCCTCGCCCTCCCGCCCCCCCTCCCTCCCTCCCCCTCTCTCTCTCTCACTCTCACTCTCACTCTCACTCTCACTCTCTCTCTCTCTCTTTTTGATTCTCGTTAGCTAGCGTGATGCTGCGCTCACTCGATTTTCAACCCTTCCTTTTTTCCTCTGGCCTCCCTACCAACTCTGTAACTTTTGTCGGTTACTGCTACGTCCGGAGAATTCTCGGGGACAGTGTAATAAATGGAATAGTAGACACCTCCGCTGTAATAGTCTCGAGCTAGAAAAACAGGCGATTCCCAAGCCACCCTCCGCAACCCCCGACCGCGTGGTACTCCGTTGAACTCCTCTCTCTCTCTCTCTCTCTCTCTCTCTCTCTCTCTCTCTCTCTCTCTCTCTCTCTCTCTCCCTCCCTCCCTCCCTCCCCCCAAAACACCATTTTTTCCTAATTTGTGTTGCGTTACACGCTATACTTCGATCTTACGTGCTGCTGTCAGAGACACCCCCTCACCCGTCCGTCGCTGCGGCCAAGTGCGTATAATTTGTAAAACCTTCTCAGGTTTATTGTGGAATCAACATTATGTCGGAGCTAACGTAATATGGAGGTGGGAAATAGCTCTCTCTCGCGAGAGTGAGAAAGAGAGAGAGAGAGAGAGAGAGGGACAGTGATAGAGAGACATAGGACTTTATGAAATTCCACGAATATCTGATAAATTGATGTACCGTTCCCTATACCACAAGCGCCCTCTACTTACAATTT
Source organism: Ophion ventricosus (assembly GCA_963932345.1). Classification (NCBI taxonomy): domain Eukaryota; kingdom Metazoa; phylum Arthropoda; class Insecta; order Hymenoptera; family Ichneumonidae; genus Ophion; species Ophion ventricosus. The sequence continues at coordinate 8,136 of CAWVQM010000435.1, read as the reverse complement.
CCGCGCGGAGTTTTACCAGCGGTCTATTACTACCCATCCTCTATCTCTCGCTCTCTCACTCTTTCTACCTACTTTTTTTTATTTTACTCTTTATTTCTCACGCTAGCACGAGCCTTGCCATAAAATATAAGCTCATTTCAAGAAATCGCAATTCGTATTTATGTATAATGTTATTAACTAGATTTGCTAAGTGGTCCATAATCTAATCTAAAATTATCCATAATATCTATAATCTATACGATTATTATTTGTAGATCTGAATAATAATATTATCTATGCAGATAATAGTATCTAATATCTATATCCTAATATTATAAATCTGACTTTCTGTCTGTCGGTTTGTTACTCAATCACGCCAAAATGACCTGATCGATTTCCATGAAATTTTACATGTAGATAACTTATGGCTTGGGTTAAGACATAGGATACTTTCCATTTTAATATCTAATATTTTTCTAATTATAATATTATATACTCAAATGTAATGTAATGATGAAATTAAAATTATTATATATTCAATGAAATTTAAAATGTAGATAGCTTATGACGCATAGGATACTTTTTATTTTAATTCCAATGTCTAATATTTTTCTAATCTGTATGCCTGATGTTTGTTCCACTATCACGACTAAACGGCTGAACCGATTTTGATGATATTTGGCACACATGTAGAGAACTACTTAGAATAATACCTAGGCTATAAAAAGTACATGTCATATTTTTCTAATTCTAATATTCGACTCGACGCTAATTCAATTATGAAATTATCATTCTTATATTATTCTTATTATCGGATACAAACAAATCAAATCTAATTAAAATAGATGATAATATAATATCGAATCTGAGATAAATATATCGAATATTTTTCTAATTATAACATTCGTGTCGAATCTAATTTAATTATTAAGTTCAAATTCTTATAGAATACAACGAAACAAATCTAATTCGGATAGGATAAAATCTACCATCTAATATTTTTCAAACATAATATTTAAAATAACTAATGATGGAATTATAATTCTCATAGAATCCGACCAACTATAATATAATCAAAATCGAATAGAATCTAATATAATATCACGTATTTTACTAATATCAAAATAAAATATATTCTAACGATGAAATTCGAATATTATTGAATACAAACGAATAAAATCTAATGCAAGTTGAATATAATCTAACATTTAATACTTTTTTAATTATACAAATATAATTGAATGATGAAATTATAATTCTTATATATAATCCAATAACAGTAATATATCAATCCAATAAAATTGAAATTGAATTTGTAATTCAAATTCTAATCTTCTGGAATATATATGTATCTATATATATAAAAGCGAAATACCACTGACTGACTGACTGACTGACTGACTGATTAATCACGAAATCTCCGAAACTAAAGCCTACAAACTTGAAATTTGCCAGGTAAGTTCTTTGTAGGGTGTAGACTTCCGCTAAAAAATATTTTTGTAAAAGGGGAAAATTAATGGGGGTGAAAGTTTATTGAAAAATTGAAATCCTTGCGTGTATGAATTTTTCGAAATTCAACTCTCAAGGGGGAGAAATGGGATGTAAACATTTTTATGGGAAATTATATTCCTTGCGTGTATCAATTTGAAACTTGAGACATATGTTCATTAGGTATAGAATTGCACTAAAAATGGATATTTCGAAAATCAACTCTTAAGGGGGTGAAGTGGAGTGTAAAAGTTTGTATGGAAAACTTTACTTGCATGTATCAACTTAAAACTCGGTATAAATATTCTTCAAACCAAGAAATAAAACGCATATTGTAGAATCTTTTTTAAACCCCGAATGCGGGATATTACTTCTATTGAAGTTTCTGTGGGCCAAATTCTCTCGGGCGAAGCCGTGGGCGTGAATGTTTCTCTGTTTGTCCCGTATGCGTTCTTATACCATTCATCCGATTGAGTTGAAACTTTGTACAGTTGTTGTTGGTACTTCCGTGAAGGTTTCTGACCTAGTTTCATCAACGTACGATAGGTGACGCGCAAGTCGTGTAGGATAATTGTTCGTCTTCAATGCATTCGCGCATCGTTCATCCGATTGAATAAAAACTTTTAATCATGCCTTCTAATCGCGTCTCAAATAGTAGATCAGCGGAGTACGAAATAAAAAGAAATTATGAGCTTCTCAAAGAAGCGAGGAACGATAATAACAAGTACGTATATACTATATACGTACTTAATTATGTACGTATATAGTATACGTACATCAGTATACGTACGCCACGATCAGCCCCCTGACACAGCCGCCTAGAAATGGTTCACGGATTGCCAGTCATCTTTATTGCCGAATTGCGTCACATGCAGCGCTATTAGTCGCCTGAACTGATACTATATATATTGCAGCGCAAGCAATATATGCCATATACTGAGTGCACAAACATGAGGATTTTTATTTCACTAATTATTAATGTTAATTATGTACATGCTCAGTAAATACTAGCGCTACGAAGCGACCTATAGTGGAATTTAAAAAACGCGGATAAACCGCGAAACATTTATCGCAATAGGAATAGTATCCAGTGTCAGGGGACTGGCCACATTCAATGTAGAAAACGGTCTGTTATCTACTATATATAATGGTTTGTAATACTTTCCAATCCCTTAAGAGATGATTTTTGTTTCAGGCTGACCTAAGTAATTCTGAATTTATAGCGAAGCGACTGAGTAGAAGTTGTAATGGTAAAAAAAAACGACGGAATTCCCATACAACATTGCACTCCTGATTTTTACCCACTTAAGGATTGGTTGTACTAATTAAGAATCCTTCACGGGCATGCGCACAATAACTCATCCAAGTTTCATCGCAATAGGATGAATGATATAGGAACGCATAAGGGACAAGCAGAGAAACATTCATTTTTATATATATAGAAGATAGAAAAAGACTTTGAATACCAATACCCGTATCAGGGCCGGATTTAGAGGTCTGGAGGCCTCGGGGCAACAAAGGAGTGGAGGCCCCCTGGCCCCAAATTATTTTCCAAATAAAATGAACGATTTTTTTCAGTGGACTTTTTCAATAAATAATTTATTGTGAAACCAAGTAGATTCTTTTAGTATTCAACAAACATATACAAATATAATCGGAAACAAGAATTATCTGAAATTAAATTTTAGCGTTAACGAACGGAACCTTCCGTGCTTTTTTCGCCGAAAAATCGTTGATTATTTCGCTGAAATCCAGTTCCCGAAGTAAATCGCTTTCAATGCTCAGGAGAGAAAGCTTTGATGGACGGTTTTGTCCCATCGTGGTTCGAAGCCTATTTTTTATCATTTTCATTTTTGAAAATGAGCGCTCTCCAGTGCAATTTGATACCATCAAAACCAAATACATTCTCAATGCAATTTCAAGGTTTGGGAATGTAGCTCTGAAATTTTGATCTTCGAGAATTTGGTAGTAAAATAGTTCCGGAGATTGGTCTTTTCCATAGTCCTTTTTGTATGAGTCGATCAAAGACACAAATTGAACCAACTCATTACCAAGACTAGGTTCTAAATCATCCTTATAAACTTTCACCAATGCCTCTGCTGCAGCGTGCAAATTTTCAACATCCATCTTCTCAATGGGAGCTCTTCTCATAGCTGGTCGACCACTGGGATGAAAGCGGATACTTTGTATTTCTCCTTGGGTGACAGATTTGCGTCTTGTGCTTTCCCGTAATCGAGCGGATTCAACCTCACATTTTTCGTTCTGGTGCGTGATTGTACGTATTGGTCAGTATGAGATATTTTTTTGGCTGCTTCCTCGTATTTATCAAAATCGTTTCTTTTGGATTCCACGAATGATTTCAATGATTCTAGTGCACGCATTGCCGATTCAAGAATCATTTTCGGGTCTTGCAACATCTTGTTTGTAGCGTTGAATCGCTCCAAGATGTCGTTCCAAAAGGTTGCAAACAAAGCGGTTTCGAGACCACTCATCTTCTGTAGAAGGTGCGTTGCTTCCTTCCTCACGATGTCTTTTTGCTCTTTATCGGAAGATATGCTGGATAGAGCTTCTTCGATTTCCGAATAGCCGTCGACGATGGCTTTCGTAGCTTCAGCTCGGCAAGACCAACGAGTGTCGCTAAGCTTTTTCAACACGTAAAACGGTCCGCTTTTTTTCTTCGATAATTTCTCGATCAGAATTCGGTATCGCTCTGTACTTGCTGTGAAAAACGTATATAAATTCTGCATGAAATCAAAGAATTGAACAGCCGATGGACAAGAGTTAGCAGCTGCCTTTCCAACTAAATTGAGAGAATGACCACAACATGGTACAAACGCGGATAAATGATTTTTCTCCAAAATAAGAGCCTGCATCCCTTTGTATTTGCCACTCATGTTTGCAGCATTGTCATATGATTGGCCGCGGTAATCCATGATATCTATTTGATGGTCACCTCAAAATTTGAGTAGAGCGTTTGCTGTGGCTTCGCCAGTATGACCGCACTTTGGTAAAAAGGTGAGAAATCTTTCTTTTGGCGTCGATTCTTCCATACATCGAACAACTATAGTTAGTTGATCGATGTGAGATTCGTCGGGAGTAGAGTCCACTGATACAGAATAATATTTGGATTTTTTTATCCTGGATACTATTTCAGTTAGTACTTTATCACCCATAGAACTGATCAGTTCTTCACAAATCGTGGATGAAAGATAACTGACACGACCACTCCCTTTGTTTGCATGCTCTTTCAAATGGGTTGCCAGGATTGGTTCATACTCGGCTATCAATTCAAAAATTCCCAGGAAATTTCCATTTCTTGGTGAGCCAACAATTTCATTTTCACCTCGGAAGGCTAATCCGCGTTCAGCAATGAATTTGATGGTACTAACGATAATTCTGAGGATTTTTCGCCAATACTCGATTTGTTGTGCCTCTTGCATCGCTAGCTCTTGATCGATGCGTCCTGTGACTTTTCCCCGTTGCACTAAACTCATTACTGATTCCAAATGAGTCTTCGAAATCTCATGTTCATATAGACGATCGGATGCATGCTTCCAGTCACTGAAGCCTTCTCCACTGAGTTTGGTGTTTTGAGTGAACACGCATAACAATATATTTTCCCCGTAGTTGGAGAAAAGCAAAGCCAGAATCGATTGACGGTCTATTGATTTTTATTGCGGCGTGTAAACATGTTCTTTGTACATTTCCGAACAAAGTTGGAATTATCTCGCGGCTGATCTTGATGAACTGAATTTTGCAGAGATACTTGATCGCGATTTTGAAGTTCTGTGGAACCTTTTTTCGCCCAATATTCGATCATTCCCTTTGTTATATTAGCAGGCCAAAGACCTATGTCATTTTTGAGACCGCAAAATTTTGCTTCCTCTTGGGTCTGATATTCAGTTCTAGAAAATTGTGTGGTGTCGCCTGATAAAACCTCAGCCTCAGGATGATCTTGGATACTGTCGACCACATCTTCATCTACTGTTGAATCTCCTACTGTTTTTTTAGGATCTTGAGGGATTTCTTCTTTATTTGACGACGTAAAAAAACTGGTCAATTTGGGTGTTTTAGCTAGAGTTTCTTCGGATTTCTTGACACGTTCTGCTTGCAATTTCCTCTTCTGAGAGCCACTCGCAAAAACTCGAGGAGTTTTGTGACGATCACTCATGATTCCACTATAAAAGAAATGTTAAAAAAAACATCCGCCTGAAAAAACCCTTAACCAATAGGAAAATAGTCGTAGAGTTGATAGTCGAGGAAAAGAAAACATTAGCAGAAACACAAAAACGAGTTACGAGCAGTGCACATGGAAAAAGAAAAGAATAGAGAAGCTGCGAGCTATGTATTGAAACCTGTCCAGTTATGTGCATGCACTCACAAAATAAGAGACAAAAACAGGAGTGAATTGAGGAAAATTATTTCACAATTAAATTAGCAAACGTTAATTTACCTATCAAATATTGGCATTTGATCATGATATTCCAGTCGCTTAAATGATTAAATAATTAACTCACGCAGAACCAAACAAACGCATGATAAACAATAGATCATAACCTCTCCGTAACCATTTTTTATATTCTTGTTCTTTGCATACATTTCATATATTGATATGTTAAGAAAAAAAAAACACGTTTTCGTAATTGCACAATCAAATATGACATTCGGATTATATTGTAGATTACAAGATAAAGATGAAAATACTCACGTCTGTCCGTAAAAATTCGAAAGGATTTACATTTATTGCACGATGTTCGTAAGTTCGTAGCTTCTCAGACGCACGTGAATGTATAAAATTCCGGGATTCCCTGGTACAAGCACGCCACTCAGCGGACACTTGTCAACGCTACGACGGATCGTACAGACAAAAAACGGGGGAAACGGGTACCGTCGTATCGACACGCAAATACGGGGAATAGGCTGAATAGGCTTGCAAAATCCGCAGAATATACTATAAATTAATAAATTCCTCATCCGAACTGGCAATTTTTATTCTATTGTGGATACACATGGACAGGCAAAGGGCAAAGGGCAAAGGAAACTCATACTTGCCGGTTGAAGAAAATTATACTTTTGGGAAAAATATAATAATGAAAGAACAGACAACTACATGAAGACGAAATTACGCACGAACGCACGGAAACTTCAACGGACACATTCTTTCCTCGATCGTGACACGCGATTCGATTGTTAATATTATCGTTTGACTCCTCGTCACGACGATGTGGGTTTTGTATGACAATTGATATTCATCAATAATTATACAAATAAATTATTATTGATCAACTATGATTTTTTTTTAATTGCTTGCATGCAGTAAAGTTCGTGAATAATTGATGGCATTTAATTGTGTCACAATAATAATTATTTGCCTATCAAACTACATACCTTGCTGCATAAAGAAATGTGGAAAAAATTACCAATTAGTCAATAATAATTGATTTGTTTAAAAATTGAATAGCACTAATTGTTCACATATTGCTATTAATTTATATATATATAATTTTAAAAAAAATCGTCGAGACACGGAATCGAATACCCAACCTCCGAGGCTGCGGGCAAGTACCACCCCACTCAGCCATTGAGCCATTGGGATACTCCCTCAAGATGGGTAGTAAATTGCAAGTGCTTATCAGGGCCATTTGAGATTTTGATATTTTACTGATTGATTGATTGGAGTGAACAAATATAGATCAATGATTTCTGTTAATATCTAAGAACAATATAATCATCTTTGTACAAAGTACTGTAGGTAAAGGTAAAACAGCTAAAAAAAATATCAAAGGAAAAGTTGTTTACTAGTGTTTACTAGTCGGAATTTGAAAAAAAAAAAAATTCCGAAGTCTCTATTGTGGGGGCCCCTCTTTTGTGGAGGCCCCAGGGCTGTAGCCCCGGTTGCCCTCCCCTAAATTCGGCCCTGACGCGTATCCAACTACAACATGATGCATCTGCTGAACGTTTTACAAAACAATTGTTGGATATTGGAAATAGGAAAATGACAATTGAAGAATCCACACAATGTATCACATTGCCAACAAACGTCTGTAAAATCACAGCAACCACAGACAAATTCACTCACAAAGTTTTCCAAAATATCGCACAGAATTACAAAAATCACCAGTGGCTAGGTGTACGTGCTATATTGGCAGCCGAAAACAATTATGTCAATGCCATCAATTTCAGCATTCATAACGAAACAACTTATACGTTGTTGCTTCGCCTGGTATTTTAGTCCATCGATAGTGTAGTGAATCAAGATAAAGTTATCAATTATCCAACTGAATTCTTGAATTAACTAGATTTGCCAGATATGCCGCCTCACGTTTTAACATTGAAAATTAGAGAGTCTATCATTTTTCCCCGAAACATAAATCCACCACGTCTTTGCAGCGGTACCAGGTTTTCAGTGAAAAAGATGATAGAACTACATGATCATCGGAGCTACAATATTGAATGGAAAATTTAGAGGAGACGATGTCATGTTGCTATGCATCCCAATGATTCCGACGGACATGCATGCGAATTCAAAAGCTTGCAGTTTCTGCTGCGACTCGCATTTGCAATAACCATCAGCAAAGCACAAGGGCAATCGCTAAAAGTGTGCGGACTAAATTTGGAAAATCCATGCTTCTCACATGGACAGCTGTATGTGGCCTGCTCACGCGTGGG
>CAWVQM010000434.1:0-19293 GCA_963932345.1 Ophion ventricosus | reverse complement strand
GGCGTTAGTTTTAGGTACTTTCGGGGTAGGATACTATAGTATTTGTATTGTTTGATGTATTCGAAAAGATTTCTGGCTCCTAACTGTTGTCAAATAATTGTAAAAAAATTTTATCGGCATCTTAACTATGCAAGTGTGATCTGCTGATGGATAGGCGTTAGTTCTAGGTACTTTCTGGGTAGTATACTATAGTATTAGTATTGTTTGATGTATTCGAAAAGAGTTCTGGCTCCTAACTGTTGTCAAATAATTATAAAAAAATTTTATCGGCATCTTAACTATGCAAGTGTGATCTGCTGATGGATAGGCGTTAGTTTTAGGTACTTTCGGGGTAGGATACTATAGTATTTGTATTGTTTGATGTATTCGAAAAGAGTTCTGGCTCCTAACTGTTGTCAAATAATTGTAAAAAAAATTTATCGGCATCTTAACTATGCAAGTGTGATCTGCTGATGGATAGGCGTTAGTTCTAGGTACTTTCTGGGTAGGATACTATAGTATTTGTATTGTTTGATGTATTCGAAAAGAGTTCTGGCTCCTAACTGTTGTCAAATAATTATAAAAAAATTTTATCGGCATCTTAACTATGCAAGTGTGATCTGCTGATGGATAGGCGTTAGTTTTAGGTACTTTCGGGGTAGGATACTATAGTATTTGTATTGTTTGATGTATTCGAAAAGATTTCTGGCTCCTAACTGTTGTCAAATAATTGTAAAAAAATTATATCGGCATCTTAACTATGCAAGTGTGATCTGCTGATGGATAGGCGTTAGTTCTAGGTACTTTGTGGGTAGGATACTATAGTATTTGTATTGTTTGATGTATTCGAAAAGAGTTCTGGCTCCTAACTGTTGTCAAATAATTGTAAATAAATTATATCGGCATCTTAACTATGCAAGTGTGATCTGCTGATGGATAGGCGTTAGTTCTATGTACTTTCGGGGTAGGATACTATAGTATTTGTATTGTTTGATGTATTCGAAAAGAGTTCTGGCTCCTAACTGTGGTCAAATAATTGTAAAAAAATTATATCGGCATCTTAACTATGCAAGTGTGATCTGCTGATGGATAGGCGTTAGTTCTAGGTACTTTGTGGGTAGGATACTATAGTATTTGTATTGTTTGATGTATTCGAAAAGAGTTCTGGCTCCTAACTGTTGTCAAATAATTGTAAAAAAATTTTATCGGCATCTTAACTATGCAAGTGTGATCTGCTGATGGATAGGCGTTAGTTCTATGTACTTTCGCGGTAGGATACTATAGTATTTGTATTGTTTGATGTATTCGAAAAGAGTTCTGGCTCCTGAATGTTGTCAAATAATTGTAAAAAAAATTTATCGGCATCTTAACTATGCAAGTGTGATCTGCTGATGGATAGGCGTTAGTTCTAGGTACTTTCTGGGTAGGATACTATAGTATTAGTATTGTTTGATGTATTCGAAAAGAGTTCTGGCTCCTAACTGTTGTCAAATAATTGTAAATAAATTTTATCGGCATCTTAACTATGCAAGTGTGATCTGCTGATGGATAGGCGTTAGTTCTATGTACTTTCGCGGTAGGATACTACAGTATTTGTATTGTTTGATGTATTCGAAAAGAGTTCTGGCTCCTAACTGTTGTCAAATAATTGTAAAAAAATTTTATCGGCATCTTAACTATGCAAGTGTGATCTGCTGATGGATAGGGGTTAGTTCTAGGTACTTTCTGGGTAGGATACTATAGTATTTGTATTGTTTGATGTACTCGAAAAGAGTTCTGGCTCCTAACTGTTGTCAAATAATTGTAAATAAATTTTATCGGCATCTTAACTATGCAAGTGTGATCTGCTGATGGATAGGCGTTAGTTCTAGGTACTTTCGGGGTAGGATACTATAGTATTTGTATTGTTTGATGTATTCGAAAAGAGTTCTGGCTCCTAACTGTTGTCAAATAATTGTAAAAAAATTATATCGGCATCTTAACTATGCAAGTGTGATCTGCTGATGGATAGGCGTTAGTTCTAGGTACTTTGTGGGTAGGATACTATAGTATTTGTATTGTTTGATGTATTCGAAAAGAGTTCTGGCTCCTAACTGTTGTCAAATAATTGTAAATAAATTTTATCGGCATCTTAACTATGCAAGTGTGATCTGCTGATGGATAGGCGTTAGTTCTAGGTACTTTCGGGGTAGGATACTATAGTATTTGTATTGTTTGATGTATTCGAAAAGAGTTCTGGCTCCTAACTGTTGTCAAATAATTGTAAAAAAATTATATCGGCATCTTAACTATGCAAGTGTGATCTGCTGATGGATAGGCGTTAGTTCTAGGTACTTTCTGGGTAGGATACTATAGTATTTGTATTGTTTGATGTATTCGAAAAGAGTTCTGGCTCCTAACTGTTGTCAAATAATTGTAAAAAAATTTTATCGGCATCTTAACTATGCAAGTGTGATCTGCTGATGGATAGGCGTTAGTTCTAGGTACTTTCTGGGTAGGATACTATAGTATTTGTATTGTTTGATGTATTCGAAAAGAGTTCTGGCTCCTAACTGTTGTCAAATAATTATAAAAAAATTTTATCGGCATCTTAACTATGCAAGTGTGATCTGCTGATGGATAGGCGTTAGTTTTAGGTACTTTCGGGGTAGGATACTATAGTATTTGTATTGTTTGATGTATTCGAAAAGATTTCTGGCTCCTAACTGTTGTCAAATAATTGTAAAAAAATTTTATCGGCATCTTAACTATGCAAGTGTGATCTGCTGATGGATAGGCGTTAGTTCTAGGTACTTTCTGGGTAGGATACTATAGTATTAGTATTGTTTGATGTATTCGAAAAGAGTTCTGGCTCCTAACTGTTGTCAAATAATTGTAAATAAATTTTATCGGCATCTTAACTATGCAAGTGTGATCTGCTGATGGATAGGCGTTAGTTCTATGTACTTTCGCGGTAGGATACTATAGTATTTGTATTGTTTGATGTATTCGAAAAGAGTTCTGGCTCCTAACTGTTGTCAAATAATTGTAAAAAAAATTTATCGGCATCTTCACTATGCAAGTGTGATCTGCTGATGGATAGGCGTTAGTTCTAGGTACTTTCTGGGTAGGATACTATAGTATTAGTATTGTTTGATGTACTCGAAAAGAGTTCTGGCTCCTAACTGTTGTCAAATAATTGTAAATAAATTTTATCGGCATCTTAACTATGCAAGTGTGATCTGCTGATGGATAGGCGTTAGTTCTAGGTACTTTCGGGGTAGGATACTATAGTATTTGTATTGTGTGATGTATTCGAAAAGAGTTCTGGCTCCTAACTGTTGTCAAATAATTGTAAAAAAATTTTATCGGCATCTTAACTATGCAAGTGTGATCTGCTGATGGATAGGGGTTAGTTCTAGGTACTTTCTGGGTAGGATACTATAGTATTTGTATTGTTTGATGTACTCGAAAAGAGTTCTGGCTCCTAACTGTTGTCAAATAATTGTAAATAAATTTTATCGGCATCTTAACTATGCAAGTGTGATCTGCTGATGGATAGGCGTTAGTTCTAGGTACTTTCGGGGTAGGATACTATAGTATTTGTATTGTTTGATGTATTCGAAAAGAGTTCTGGCTCCTAACTGTTGTCAAATAATTGTAAAAAAATTATATCGGCATCTTAACTATGCAAGTGTGATCTGCTGATGGATAGGCGTTAGTTCTAGGTACTTTGTGGGTAGGATACTATAGTATTTGTATTGTTTGATGTATTCGAAAAGAGTTCTGGCTCCTAACTGTTGTCAAATAATTGTAAATAAATTTTATCGGCATCTTAACTATGCAAGTGTGATCTGCTGATGGATAGGCGTTAGTTCTAGGTACTTTCGGGGTAGGATACTATAGTATTTGTATTGTTTGATGTATTCGAAAAGAGTTCTGGCTCCTAACTGTTGTCAAATAATTGTAAAAAAATTATATCGGCATCTTAACTATGCAAGTGTGATCTGCTGATGGATAGGCGTTAGTTCTAGGTACTTTCTGGGTAGGATACTATAGTATTTGTATTGTTTGATGTATTCGAAAAGAGTTCTGGCTCCTAACTGTTGTCAAATAATTGTAAAAAAATTTTATCGGCATCTTAACTATGCAAGTGTGATCTGCTGATGGATAGGCGTTAGTTCTAGGTACTTTCTGGGTAGGATACTATAGTATTTGTATTGTTTGATGTATTCGAAAAGAGTTCTGGCTCCTAACTGTTGTCAAATAATTATAAAAAAATTTTATCGGCATCTTAACTATGCAAGTGTGATCTGCTGATGGATAGGCGTTAGTTTTAGGTACTTTCGGGGTAGGATACTATAGTATTTGTATTGTTTGATGTATTCGAAAAGATTTCTGGCTCCTAACTGTTGTCAAATAATTGTAAAAAAATTTTATCGGCATCTTAACTATGCAAGTGTGATCTGCTGATGGATAGGCGTTAGTTCTAGGTACTTTCTGGGTAGGATACTATAGTATTAGTATTGTTTGATGTATTCGAAAAGAGTTCTGGCTCCTAACTGTTGTCAAATAATTGTAAATAAATTTTATCGGCATCTTAACTATGCAAGTGTGATCTGCTGATGGATAGGCGTTAGTTCTATGTACTTTCGCGGTAGGATACTATAGTATTTGTATTGTTTGATGTATTCGAAAAGAGTTCTGGCTCCTAACTGTTGTCAAATAATTGTAAAAAAAATTTATCGGCATCTTCACTATGCAAGTGTGATCTGCTGATGGATAGGCGTTAGTTCTAGGTACTTTCTGGGTAGGATACTATAGTATTAGTATTGTTTGATGTACTCGAAAAGAGTTCTGGCTCCTAACTGTTGTCAAATAATTGTAAATAAATTTTATCGGCATCTTAACTATGCAAGTGTGATCTGCTGATGGATAGGCGTTAGTTCTAGGTACTTTCGGGGTAGGATACTATAGTATTTGTATTGTGTGATGTATTCGAAAAGAGTTCTGGCTCCTAACTGTTGTCAAATAATTGTAAAAAAATTTTATCGGCATCTTAACTATGCAAGTGTGATCTGCTGATGGATAGGGGTTAGTTCTAGGTACTTTCTGGGTAGGATACTATAGTATTTGTATTGTTTGATGTACTCGAAAAGAGTTCTGGCTCCTAACTGTTGTCAAATAATTGTAAATAAATTTTATCGGCATCTTAACTATGCAAGTGTGATCTGCTGATGGATAGGCGTTAGTTCTAGGTACTTTCGGGGTAGGATACTATAGTATTTGTATTGTTTGATGTATTCGAAAAGAGTTCTGGCTCCTAACTGTTGTCAAATAATTGTAAAAAAATTATATCGGCATCTTAACTATGCAAGTGTGATCTGCTGATGGATAGGCGTTAGTTCTAGGTACTTTGTGGGTAGGATACTATAGTATTTGTATTGTTTGATGTATTCGAAAAGAGTTCTGGCTCCTAACTGTTGTCAAATAATTGTAAATAAATTTTATCGGCATCTTAACTATGCAAGTGTGATCTGCTGATGGATAGGCGTTAGTTCTAGGTACTTTCGGGGTAGGATACTATAGTATTTGTATTGTTTGATGTATTCGAAAAGAGTTCTGGCTCCTAACTGTTGTCAAATAATTGTAAAAAAATTATATCGGCATCTTAACTATGCAAGTGTGATCTGCTGATGGATAGGCGTTAGTTCTAGGTACTTTCTGGGTAGGATACTATAGTATTTGTATTGTTTGATGTATTCGAAAAGAGTTCTGGCTCCTAACTGTTGTCAAATAATTGTAAAAAAATTTTATCGGCATCTTAACTATGCAAGTGTGATCTGCTGATGGATAGGCGTTAGTTCTAGGTACTTTCTGGGTAGGATACTATAGTATTTGTATTGTTTGATGTATTCGAAAAGAGTTCTGGCTCCTAACTGTTGTCAAATAATTATAAAAAAATTTTATCGGCATCTTAACTATGCAAGTGTGATCTGCTGATGGATAGGCGTTAGTTTTAGGTACTTTCGGGGTAGGATACTATAGTATTTGTATTGTTTGATGTATTCGAAAAGATTTCTGGCTCCTAACTGTTGTCAAATAATTGTAAAAAAATTTTATCGGCATCTTAACTATGCAAGTGTGATCTGCTGATGGATAGGCGTTAGTTCTAGGTACTTTCTGGGTAGGATACTATAGTATTAGTATTGTTTGATGTATTCGAAAAGAGTTCTGGCTCCTAACTGTTGTCAAATAATTGTAAATAAATTTTATCGGCATCTTAACTATGCAAGTGTGATCTGCTGATGGATAGGCGTTAGTTCTATGTACTTTCGCGGTAGGATACTATAGTATTTGTATTGTTTGATGTATTCGAAAAGAGTTCTGGCTCCTAACTGTTGTCAAATAATTGTAAAAAAAATTTATCGGCATCTTCACTATGCAAGTGTGATCTGCTGATGGATAGGCGTTAGTTCTAGGTACTTTCTGGGTAGGATACTATAGTATTAGTATTGTTTGATGTACTCGAAAAGAGTTCTGGCTCCTAACTGTTGTCAAATAATTGTAAATAAATTTTATCGGCATCTTAACTATGCAAGTGTGATCTGCTGATGGATAGGCGTTAGTTCTAGGTACTTTCGGGGTAGGATACTATAGTATTTGTATTGTGTGATGTATTCGAAAAGAGTTCTGGCTCCTAACTGTTGTCAAATAATTGTAAAAAAATTTTATCGGCATCTTAACTATGCAAGTGTGATCTGCTGATGGATAGGCTTTAGTTCTAGGTACTTTCGGGGTAGGATACTATAGTATTTGTATTGTTTGATGTATTCGAAAAGAGTTCTGGCTCCTAACTGTTGTCAAATAATTGTAAAAAAATTATATCGGCATCTTAACTATGCAAGTGTGATCTGCTGATGGATAGGCGTTAGTTCTAGGTACTTTCGGGGTAGGATACTATAGTATTTGTATTGTTTGATGTATTCGAAAGGAGTTCTGGCTCCTAACTGTTGTCAAATAATTGTAAAAAAATTATATCGGCATCTTAACTAGGCAAGTGTGATCTGCTGATGGATAGGCGTTAGTTCTAGGTACTTTCTGGGTAGGATACTATAGTATTTGTATTGTTTGATGTACTCGAAAAGAGTTCTGGCTCCTAACTGTTGTCAAATAATTGTAAATAAATTTTATCGGCATCTTAACTATGCAAGTGTGATCTGCTGATGGATAGGCGTTAGTTCTAGGTACTTTCGGGGTAGGATACTATAGTATTTGTATTGTTTGATGTATTCGAAAAGAGTTCTGGCTCCTAACTGTTGTCAAATAATTGTAAAAAAATTATATCGGCATCTTAACTATGCAAGTGTGATCTGCTGATGGATAGGCGTTAGTTCTAGGTACTTTGTGGGTAGGATACTATAGTATTTGTATTGTTTGATGTATTCGAAAAGAGTTCTGGCTCCTAACTGTTGTCAAATAATTGTAAATAAATTTTATCGGCATCTTAACTATGCAAGTGTGATCTGCTGATGGATAGGCGTTAGTTCTAGGTACTTTCGGGGTAGGATACTATAGTATTTGTATTGTTTGATGTATTCGAAAAGAGTTCTGGCTCCTAACTGTTGTCAAATAATTGTAAAAAAATTATATCGGCATCTTAACTATGCAAGTGTGATCTGCTGATGGATAGGCGTTAGTTCTAGGTACTTTCTGGGTAGGATACTATAGTATTTGTATTGTTTGATGTATTCGAAAAGAGTTCTGGCTCCTAACTGTTGTCAAATAATTGTAAAAAAATTTTATCGGCATCTTAACTATGCAAGTGTGATCTGCTGATGGATAGGCGTTAGTTCTAGGTACTTTCTGGGTAGGATACTATAGTATTTGTATTGTTTGATGTACTCGAAAAGAGTTCTGGCTCCTAACTGTTGTCAAATAATTATAAAAAAATTTTATCGGCATCTTAACTATGCAAGTGTGATCTGCTGATGGATAGGCGTTAGTTTTAGGTACTTTCGGGGTAGGATACTATAGTATTTGTATTGTTTGATGTATTCGAAAAGATTTCTGGCTCCTAACTGTTGTCAAATAATTGTAAAAAAATTTTATCGGCATCTTAACTATGCAAGTGTGATCTGCTGATGGATAGGCGTTAGTTTTAGGTACTTTCGGGGTAGGATACTATAGTATTTGTATTGTTTGATGTATTCGAAAAGAGTTCTGGCTCCTAACTGTTGTCAAATAATTGTAAATAAATTTTATCGGCATCTTAACTATGCAAGTGTGATCTGCTGATGGATAGGAGTTAGTTCTATGTACTTTCGCGGTAGGATACTATAGTATTTGTATTGTTTGATGTATTCGAAAAGAGTTCTGGCTCCTAACTGTTGTCAAATACTTGTAAAAAAAATTTATCGGCATCTTAACTATGCAAGTGTGATCTGCTGATGGATAGTCGTTAGTTCTAGGTACTTTCTGGATAGGATACTATAGTATTAGTATTGTTTGATGTACTCGAAAAGAGTTCTGGCTCCTAACTGTTGTCAAATAATTGTAAATAAATTTTATCGGCATCTTAACTATGCAAGTGTGATCTGCTGATGGATAGGCGTTAGTTCTAGGTACTTTCGGGGTAGGATACTATAGTATTTGTATTGTTTGATGCATTCGAAAAGAGTTCTGGCTCCTAACTGTTGTCAAATAATTGTAAAAAAAATTTATCGGCATCTTAACTATGCAAGTGTGATCTGCTGATGGATAGGCGTTAGTTCTAGGTACTTTCGGGGTAGGATACTATAGTATTTGTATTGTTTGATGTATTCGAAAAGAGTTCTGGCTCCTAACTGTTGTCAAATAATTGTAAAAAAATTTTATCGGCATCTTAACTATGCAAGTGTGATCTGCTGATGGATAGGCGTTAGTTCTAGGTACTTTCTGGGTAGGATACTATAGTATTTGTATTGTTTGATGTACTCGAAAAGAGTTCTGGCTCCTAACTGTTGTCAAATAATTGTAAATAAATTTTATCGGCATCTTAACTATGCAAGTGTGATCTGCTGATGGATAGGCGTTAGTTCTAGGTACTTTCGGGGTAGGATACTATAGTATTTGTATTGTTTGATGTATTCGAAAAGAGTTCTGGCTCCTAACTGTTGGCAAATAATTGTAAAAAAATTATATCGGCATCTTAACTATGCAAGTGTGATCTGCTGATGGATAGGCGTTAGTTCTAGGTACTTTCGGGGTAGGATACTATAGTATTTGTATTGTTTGATGTATTCGAAAAGAGTTCTGGCTCCTAACTGTTGTCAAATAATTGTAAAAAAATTATATCGGCATCTTAACTATGCAAGTGTGATCTGCTGATGGATAGGCGTTAGTTCTAGGTACTTTCTGGGTAGGATACTATAGTATTTGTATTGTTTGATGTATTCGAAAAGAGTTCTGGCTCCTAACTGTTGTCAAATAATTGTAAAAAAAATTTATCGGCATCTTAACTATGCAAATGTGATCTGCTGATGGATAGGCGTTAGTTCTAGGTACTTTCTGGGTCGGATACTATAGTATTTGTATTGTTTGATGTATTCGAAAAGAGTTCTGGCTCCTAACTGTTGTCAAATAATTATAAAAAACTTTTATCGGCATCTTAACTATGCAAGTGTGATCTGCTGATGGATAGGCTTTAGTTTTAGGTACTTTTGGGGTAGGATACTATAGTATTTGTATTGTTTGATGTATTCGAAAAGATTTCTGGCTCCTAACTGTTGTCAAATAATTGTAAAAAAATTTTATCGGCATCTTAACTATGCAAGTGTGATCTGCTGATGGATAGGCGTTAGTTCTAGGTACTTTCTGGGTAGGATACTATAGTATTTGTATTGTTTGATGTATTCGAAAAGAGTTCTGGCTCCTAACTGTTGTCAAATAATTATAAAAAAATTTTATCGGCATCTTAACTATGCAAGTGTGATCTGCTGATGGATAGGCGTTAGTTTTAGGTACTTTCGGGGTAGGATACTATAGTATTTGTATTGTTTGATGTATTCGAAAAGAGTTCTGGCTCCTAACTGTTGTCAAATAATTGTAAAAAAATTTTATCGGCATCTTAACTATGCAAGTGTGATCTGCTGATGGATAGGCGTTAGTTCTAGGTACTTTCTGGGTAGGATACTATAGTATTTGTATTGTTTGATGTATTCGAAAAGAGTTCTGGCTCCTAACTGTTGTCAAATAATTATAAAAAAAATTTATCGGCATCTTAACTATGCAAGTGTGATCTGCTGATGGATAGGCGTTAGTTTTAGGTACTTTCGGGGTAGGATACTATAGTATTTGTATTGTTTGATGTATTCGAAAAGATTTCTGGCTCCTAACTGTTGTCAAATAATTGTAAAAAAATTATATCGTCATCTTAACTATGCAAGTGCGATCTGCTGATGGATAGGCGTTAGTTCTAGGTACTTTGTGGGTAGGATACTATAGTATTTGTATTGTTTGATGTATTCGAAAAGAGTTCTGGCTCCTAACTGTTGTCAAATAATTGTAAATAAATTATATCGGCATCTTAACTATGCAAGTGTGATCTGCTGATGGATAGGCGTTAGTTCTATGTACTTTCGGGGTAGGATACTATAGTATTTGTATTGTTTGATGTATTCGAAAAGAGTTCTGGCTCCTAACTGTTGTCAAATAATTGTAAAAAAATTATATCGGCATCTTAACTATGCAAGTGTGATCTGCTGATGGATAGGCGTTAGTTCTAGGTACTTTGTGGGTAGGATACTATAGTATTTGTATTGTTTGATGTATTCGAAAAGAGTTCTGGCTCCTAACTGTTGTCAAATAATTGTAAAAAATTTTTATCGGCATCTTAACTATGCAAGTGTGATCTGCTGATGGATAGGCGTTAGTTCTATGTACTTTCGCGGTAGGATACTATAGTATTTGTATTGTTTGATGTATTCGAAAAGAGTTCTGGCTCCTGAATGTTGTCAAATAATTGTAAAAAAAATTTATCGGCATCTTAACTATGCAAGTGTGATCTGCTGATGGATAGGCGTTAGTTCTAGGTACTTTCTGGGTAGGATACTATAGTATTAGTATTGTTTGATGTATTCGAAAAGAGTTCTGGCTCCTAACTGTTGTCAAATAATTGTAAATAAATTTTATGGGCATCTTAACTATGCAAGTGTGATCTGCTGATGGATAGGCGTTAGTTCTATGTACTTTCGCGGTAGGATACTATAGTATTTGTATTGTTTGATGTATTCGAAAAGAGTTCTGGCTCCTAACTGTTGTCAAATAATTGTAAAAAAATTTTATCGGCATCTTAACTATGCAAGTGTGATCTGCTGATGGATAGGGGTTAGTTCTAGGTACTTTCTGGGTAGGATACTATAGTATTTGTATTGTTTGATGTACTCGAAAAGAGTTCTGGCTCCTAACTGTTGTCAAATAATTGTAAATAAATTTTATCGGCATCTTAACTATGCAAGTGTGATCTGCTGATGGATAGGCGTTAGTTCTAGGTACTTTCGGGGTAGGATACTATAGTATTTGTATTGTTTGATGTATTCGAAAAGAGTTCTGGCTCCTAACTGTTGTCAAATAATTGTAAAAAAATTATATCGGCATCTTAACTATGCAAGTGTGATCTGCTGATGGATAGGCGTTAGTTCTAGGTACTTTGTGGGTAGGATACTATAGTATTTGTATTGTTTGATGTATTCGAAAAGAGTTCTGGCTCCTAACTGTTGTCAAATAATTGTAAATAAATTTTATCGGCATCTTAACTATGCAAGTGTGATCGTCTGATGGATAGGCGTTAGTTCTAGGTACTTTCGGGGTAGGATACTATAGTATTTGTATTGTCTGATGTATTCGAAAAGAGTTCTGGCTCCTAACTGTTGTCAAATAATTGTAAAAAAATTATATCGGCATCTTAACTATGCAAGTGGGATCTGCTGATGGATAGGCGTTAGTTCTAGGTACTTTCTGGGTAGGATACTATAGTATTTGTATTGTTTGATGTATTCAAAAAGAGTTCTGGCTCTTAACTGTTGTCAAATAATTGTAAAAAAATTTTATCGGCATCTTAACTATGCAAGTGTGATCTGCTGATGGATAGGCGTTAGTTCTAGGTAGTTTCTGGGTAGGATACTATAGTATTTGTATTGTTTGATGTATTCGAAAAGAGTTCTGGCTCCTAACTGTTGTCAAATAATTATAAAAAAATTTTATCGGCATCTTAACTATGCAAGTGTGATCTGCTGATGGATAGGCGTTAGTTTTAGGTACTTTCGGGGTAGGATACTATAGTATTTGTATTGTTTGATGTATTCGAAAAGATTTCTGGCTCCTAACTGTTGTCAAATAATTGTAAAAAAATTTTATCGGCATCTTAACTATGCAAGAGTGATCTGCTGATGGATAGGCGTTAGTTCTAGGTACTTTCTGGGTAGGATACTATAGTATTAGTATTGTTTGATGTATTCGAAAAGAGTTCTGGCTCCTAACTGTTGTCAAATAATTGTAAATAAATTTTATCGGCATCTTAACTATGCAAGTGTGATCTGCTGATGGATAGGCGTTAGTTCTATGTACTTTCGCGGTAGGATACTATAGTATTTGTATTGTTTGATGTATTCGAAAAGAGTTCTGGCTCCTAACTGTTGTCAAATAATTGTAAAAAAAATTTATCGGCATCTTAACTATGCAAGTGTGATCTGCTGATGGATAGGCGTTAGTTCTAGGTACCTTCCGGGTAGGATACTATAGTATTAGTATTGTTTGATGTACTCGAAAAGAGTTCTGGCTCCTAACTGTTGTCAAATAATTGTAAATAAATTTTATCGGCATCTTAACTATGCAAGTGTGATCTGCTGATGGATAGGCGTTAGTTCTAGGTACTTTCGGGGTAGGATACTATAGTATTTGTATTGTTTGATGTATTCGAAAAGAGTTCTGGCTCCTAACTGTTGTCAAATAATTGTAAAAAAATTTTATCGGCATCTTAACTATGCAAGTGTGATCTGCTGATGGATAGGCGTTAGTTCTAGGTACTTTCTGGGTAGGATACTATAGTATTTGTATTGTTTGATGTACTCGAAAAGAGTTCTGGCTCCTAACTGTTGTCAAATAATTGTAAATAAATTTTATCGGCATCTTAACTATGCAAGTGTGATCTGCTGATGGATAGGCGTTAGTTCTATGTACTTTCGGGGTAGGATACTATAGTATTTGTATTGTTTGATGTATTCTTAAAGAGTTCTGGCTCCTAACTGTTGTCAAATAATTGTAAAAAAATTATATCGGCATCTTAACTATGCAAGTGTGATCTGCTGATGGATAGGCGTTAGTTCTAGGTACTTTGTGGGTAGGATACTATAGTATTTGTATTGTTTGATGTATTCGAAAAGAGTTCTGGCTCCTAACTGTTGTCAAATAATTGTAAATAAATTTTATCGGCATCTTAACTATGCAAGTGTGATCTGCTGATGGATAGGCGTTAGTTCTAGGTACTTTCGGTGTAGGATACTATAGTATTTGTATTGTTTGATGTATTCGAAAAGAGTTCTGGCTCCTAACTGTTGTCAAATAATTGTAAAAAAATTATATCGGCATCTTAACTATGCAAGTGTGATCTGCTGATGGATAGGCGTTAGTTCTAGGTACTTTCTGGGTAGGATACTATAGTATTTGTATTGTTTGATGTATTCGAAAAGAGTTCTGGCTCCTAACTGTTGTCAAATAATTGTAAAAAAATTTTATCGGCATCTTAACTATGCAAGTGTGATCTGCTGATGGATAGGCGTTAGTTCTAGGTACTTTCTGGGTAGGATACTATAGTATTTGTATTGTTTGATGTATTCGAAAAGAGTTCTGGCTCCTAACTGTTGTCAAATAATTATAAAAAAATTTTATCCGCATCTTAACTATGCAAGTGTGATCTGCTGATGGATAGGCGTTAGTTTTAGGTACTTTCGGGGTAGGATACTATAGTATTTGTATTGTTTGATGTATTCGAAAAGATTTCTGGCTCCTAACTGTTGTCAAATAATTGTAAAAAATTTTTATCGGCATCTTAACTATGCAAGTGTGATCTGCTAATGGATAGGCGTTAGTTCTAGGTACTTTCTGGGTAGGATACTATAGTATTTGTATTGTTTGATGTATTCGAAAAGAGTTCTGGCTCCTAACTGTTGTCAAATAATTATAAAAAAATTTTATCGGCATCTTAACTATGCAAGTGTGATCTGCTGATGGATAGGCGTTAGTTTTAGGTACTTTCGGGGTAGGATACTATAGTATTTGTATTGTTTGATGTATTCGAAAAGATTTCTGGCTCCTAACTGTTGTCAAATAATTGTAAAAAAATTTTATCGGCATCTTAACTATGCAAGTGTGATCTGCTGATGGATAGGCGTTAGTTCTAGGTACTTTCTGGGTAGGATACTATAGTATTTGTATTGTTTGATGTATTCGAAAAGAGTTCTGGCTCCTAACTGTTGTCAAATAATTATAAAAAAATTTTATCGGCATCTTAACTATGCAAGTGTGATCTGCTGATGGATAGGCGTTAGTTTTAGGTACTTTCGGGGTAGGATACTATAGTATTTGTATTGTTTGATGTATTCGAAAAGATTTCTGGCTCCTAACTGTTGTCAAATAATTGTAAAAAAATTATATCGGCATCTTAACTATGCAAGTGTGATCTGCTGATGGATAGGCGTTAGTTCTAGGTAGTTTGTGGGTAGGATACTATAGTATTTGTATTGTTTGATGTATTCGAAAAGAGTTCTGGCTCCTAACTGTTGTCAAATAATTGTAAAAAAATTATATCGGCATCTTAACTATGCAAGTGTGATCTGCTGATGGATAGGCGTTAGTTCTCGGTACTTTCTGGGTAGGATACTATAGTATTTGTATTGTTTGATGTATTCGAAAAGAGTTCTGGCTCCTAACTGTTGTCAAATAATTATAAAAAAATTTTATCGGCATCTTAACTATGCAAGTGTGATCTGCTGATGGATAGGCGTTAGTTTTAGGTACTTTCGGGGTAGGATACTATAGTATTTGTATTGTTTGATGTATTCGAAAAGATTTCTGGCTCCTAACTGTTGTCAAATAATTGTAAAAAAATTTTATCGGCATCTTAACTATGCAAGTGTGATCTGCTGATGGATAGGCGTTAGTTCTAGGTACTTTCTGGGTAGGATACTATAGTATTAGTATTGTTTGATGTATTCGAAAAGAGTTCTGGCTCCTAACTGTTGTCAAATAATTGTAAATAAATTTTATCGGCATCTTAACTATGCAAGTGTGATCTGCTGATGGATAGGCGTTAGTTCTATGTACTTTCGCGGTAGGATACTATAGTATTTGTATTGTTTGATGTATTCGAAAAGAGTTCTGGCTCCTAACTGTTGTCAAATAATTGTAAAAAAAATTTATCGGCATCTTAACTATGCAAGTGTGATCTGCTGATGGATAGGCGTTAGTTCTATGTACTTTCGGGGTAGGATACTATAGTATTTGTATTGTTTGATGTATTCGAAAAGAGTTCTGGCTCCTAACTGTTGTCAAATAATTGTAAAAAAATTATATCGGCATCTTAACTATGCAAGTGTGATCTGCTGATGGATAGGCGTTAGTTCTAGGTACTTTGTGGGTAGGATACTATAGTATTTGTATTGTTTGATGTATTCGAAAAGAGTTCTGGCTCCTAACTGTTGTCAAATAATTGTAAAAAATTTTTATCGGCATCTTAACTATGCAAGTGTGATCTGCTGATGGATAGGCGTTAGTTCTATGTACTTTCGCGGTAGGATACTATAGTATTTGTATTGTTTGATGTATTCGAAAAGAGTTCTGGCTCCTGAATGTTGTCAAATAATTGTAAAAAAAATTTATCGGCATCTTAACTATGCAAGTGTGATCTGCTGATGGATAGGCGTTAGTTCTAGGTACTTTCTGGGTAGGATACTATAGTATTAGTATTGTTTGATGTATTCGAAAAGAGTTCTGGCTCCTAACTGTTGTCAAATAATTGTAAATAAATTTTATCGGCATCTTAACTATGCAAGTGTGATCTGCTGATGGATAGGCGTTAGTTCTATGTAATTTCGCGGTAGGATACTATAGTATTTGTATTGTTTGATGTATTCGAAAAGAGTTCTGGCTCCTAACTGTTGTCAAATAATTGTAAAAAAATTTTATCGGCATCTTAACTATGCAAGTGTGATCTGCTGATGGATAGGGGTTAGTTCTAGGTACTTTCTGGGTAGTATACTATAGTATTTGTATTGTTTGATGTACTCGAAAAGAGTTCTGGCTCCTAACTGTTGTCAAATAATTGTAAATAAATTTTATCGGCATCTTAACTATGCAAGTGTGATCTGCTGATGGATAGGCGTTAGTTCTAGGTACTTTCGGGGTAGAATACTATAGTATTTGTATTGTTTGATGTATTCGAAAAGAGTTCTGGCTCCTAACTGTTGTCAAATAATTGTAAAAAAATTATATCGGCATCTTAACTATGCAAGTGTGATCTGCTGATGGATAGGCGTTAGTTCTAGGTACTTTGTGGGTAGGATACTATAGTATTTGTATTGTTTGATGTATTCGAAAAGAGTTCTGGCTCCTAACTGTTGTCAAATAATTGTAAATAAATTTTATCGGCATCTTAACTATGCAAGTGTGATCTGCTGATGGATAGGCGTTAGTTCTAGGTACTTTCGGGGTAGGATACTATAGTATTTGTATTGTCTGATGTATTCGAAAAGAGTTCTGGCTCCTAACTGTTGTCAAATAATTGTAAAAAAATTATATCGGCATCTTAACTATGCAAGTGTGATCTGCTGATGGATAGGCGTTAGTTCTAGGTACTTTCTAGGTAGGATACTATAGTATTTGTATTGTTTGATGTATTCGAAAAGAGTTCTGGCTCCTAACTGTTGTCAAATAATTGTAAAAAAATTTTATCGGCATCTTAACTATGCAAGTGTGATCTGCTGATGGATAGGCGTTAGTTCTAGGTACTTTCTGGGTAGGATACTATAGTATTTGTATTGTTTGATGTATTCGAAAAGAGTTCTGGCTCCTAACTGTTGTCAAATAATTATAAAAAAATTTTATCGGCATCTTAACTATGCAAGTGTGATCCGCTGATGGATAGGCGTTAGTTTTAGGTACTTTCGGGGTAGGATACTATAGTATTTGTATTGTTTGATGTATTCGAAAAGATTTCTGGCTCCTAACTGTTGTCAAATAATTGTAAAAAAATTTTATCGGCATCTTAACTATGCAAGTGTGATCTGCTGATGGATAGGCGTTAGTTCTAGGTACTTTCTGGGTAGGATACTATAGTATTAGTATTGTTTGATGTATTCGAAAAGAGTTCTGGCTCCTAACTGTTGTCAAATAATTGTAAATAAATTTTATCGGCAACTTAACTATGCAAGTGTGATCTGCTGATGGATAGGCGTTAGTTCTATGTACTTTCGCGGTAGGATACTATAGTATTTGTATTGTTTGATGTATTCGAAAAGAGTTCTGGCTCCTAACTGTTGTCAAATAATTGTAAAAAAAATTTATCGGCATCTTAACTATGCAAGTGTGATCTGCTGATGGATAGGCGTTAGTTCTAGGTACTTTCTGGGTAGGATACTATAGTATTAGTATTGTTTGATGTACTCGAAAAGAGTTCTGGCTCCTAACTGTTGTCAAATAATTGTAAATAAATTTTATCGGCATCTTAACTATGCAAGTGTGATCTGCTGATGGATAGGCGTTAGTTCTAGGTACTTTCGGGGTAGGATACTATAGTATTTGTATTGTTTGATGTATTCGAAAAGAGTTCTGGCTCCTAACTGTTGTCAAATAATTGTAAAAAAATTTTATCGGCATCTTAACTATGCAAGTGTGATCTGCTGATGGATAGGCGTTAGTTCTAGGTACTTTCGGGGTAGGATACTATAGTATTTGTATTGTTTGATGTATTCGAAAAGAGTTCTGGCTCCTAACTGTTGTCAAATAATTGTAAAAAAATTATATCGGCATCTTAACTATGCAAGTGTGATCTGCTGATGGATAGGCGTTAGTTCTAGGTACTTTCTGGGTAGGATACTATAGTATTTGTATTGTTTGATGTATTCGAAAAGAGTTCTGGCTCCTAACTGTTGTCAAATAATTGTAAAAAAATTTTATCGGCATCTTAACTATGCAAGTGTGATCTGCTGATGGATAGGCGTTAGTTCTAGGTACTTTCTGGGTAGGATACTATAGTATTTGTATTGTTTGATGTACTCGAAAAGAGTTCTGGCTCCTAACTGTTGTCAAATAATTGTAAATAAATTTTATCGGCATCTTAACTATGCAAGTGTGATCTGCTGATGGATAGGCGTTAGTTCTATGTACTTTCGGGGTAGGATACTATAGTATTTGTATTGTTTGATGTATTCTTAAAGAGTTCTGGCTCCTAACTGTTGTCAAATAATTGTAAAAAAATTATATCGGCATCTTAACTATGCAAGTGTGATCTGCTGATGGATAGGCGTTAGTTCTAGGTACTTTGTGGGTAGGATACTATAGTATTTGTATTGTTTGATGTATTCGAAAAGAGTTCTGGCTCCTAACTGTTGTCAAATAATTGTAAATAAATTTTATCGGCATCTTAACTATGCAAGTGTGATCTGCTGATGGATAGGCGTTAGTTCTAGGTACTTTCGGTGTAGGATACTATAGTATTTGTATTGTTTGATGTATTCGAAAAGAGTTCTGGCTCCTAACTGTTGTCAAATAATTGTAAAAAAATTATATCGGCATCTTAACTATGCAAGTGTGATCTGCCGATGGATAGGCGTTAGTTCTAGGTACTTTCTGGGTAGGATACTATAGTATTTGTATTGTTTGATGTATGCGAAAAGAGTTCTGGCTCCTAACTGTTGTCAAATAATTGTAAAAAAATTTTATCGGCATCTTAACTATGCAAGTGTGATCTGCTGATGGATAGGCGTTAGTTCTAGGTACTTTCTGGGTAGGATACTATAGTATTTGTATTGTTTGATGTATTCGAAAAGAGTTCTGGCTCCTAACTGTTGTCAAATAATTATAAAAAAATTTTATCCGCATCTTAACTATGCAAGTGTGATCTGCTGATGGATAGGCGTTAGTTTTAGGTACTTTCGGGGTAGGATACTATAGTATTTGTATTGTTTGATGTATTCGAAAAGATTTCTGGCTCCTAACTGTTGTCAAATAATTGTAAAAAAAATTTATCGGCATCTTAACTATGCAAGTGTGATCTGCTGATGGATAGGCGTTAGTTCTAGG
>CAWVQM010000433.1:0-14976 GCA_963932345.1 Ophion ventricosus | reverse complement strand
AACGCGTCGTTGCCGTCCTGCGATGGTACACGCGACGAAGGTTCTCTTCTAGAAGAAGAAGAAGCCGAGGAAGAAAAGAAACCGGCGGTGCTCCTCGCGCTCCACCCGGCCCCCAGCCCCGCCGACCCGGTGACGATCCTCCATGATCCCGGGTACCCGGATCCCTCTCGCGTACAGTGGTTGAGAGGAGAGACCGGTCGCGTTCTTACGCGCGCCCGCGCGCGTCACGTCGAGCGTCGCTCGAAGTGAGGGCAACGGCCGGTCAAAGTCCCTACGTAACGTGGAATACACTACGCCCGCGGGGACACAAACGTGTACTGCGTCGATATACCCCTATGGCTTTGTGCCCTCCCCGAGGCATTTCTCAAAACTGGGCACCCGCCAGCCTGAAATATCGCGATAAAGCACGTCGCGTACAGGGCGAAACGGCTTGTACGTTTTCCTTTTCCAGGCCACGCCAGGTAACCAAGTTGGTTATACCGATCAGCTAGAACGCTTCTGCTCTTTTAAGTGCCAACTACCAAGGATATTGTCGCAAACACGTTTACTAGGTTGTCCAAAGGGTCCAAGAAAAATGGTACTTTCCGATATCAAAGGTTGAGAAAAATAGTACTCCAAAGTACCAAAGTTTCAGGCAAAATGGTACTTTTAGGTATCAATGTACAGACACTATTTCACACAGTGACATCGCTGACAAATAATCTTGCTATTTGATTAAAACACTACAATGTTTTGTTCTTTTTTCGCCGTGTCGTTCGAGCGGAAATTGTAAATCATTTCCCCGCAGTATTACAATGTTACAATCGATAATCCGGAAATTCTATCCAACATTGACGATGAATCCATTCGAGTCGACGATTTTTCGCTCTCGTCGTTAGACTGTTTGCGTTACGCACGCCTGTGACTTGACTACTACGAGTTGAGCGCGTGACTAATAAACGCTGGCGCAATAAACGCGCCAACTTTGTATTACAAGGAAGACGAAATTGACACGACGAGACAGTCTCTCAGGAATGCCGGATGAAAGAACGAGAGGACGACACGTCCCAGGGATCGCTATAAATTTATAGCATGCGTTCATGCCGCAAAACATCGACGGATGTGAGCATGTGTATACTTATTGTAAGCTTAGTTTCCTTATATATCACGATATTTCGTCTATATCGCACGTGTATATATATATATATATATATATATATATATATATATATATATATATATATATAGACGAAATATCGTGGATGTCGCATTTACTCAAGATTCCGCAGTTTATGAAAATCATCTCGTGCATGACTCACTCTATCGACGATATAAAAATAAAAAATGGCCACAAAATTTAAAATTTTGATAAAATTCACCGTTCAGATAAAGCAACGGAATCGAGGCACGAATTAAATGTTTATTGATAGTCAATAGATACTCGAACGTTAATCCATTTTCAGGAGAAATCATTCGGAAATGAGTCTATCACCGATTCTATCGTATTTATCGTGCCGACATTCGTCGCATTGTGGACTTGGAATATTGTATAGGGCTTATGAATCAAGTGATATATTGCGAAGCCTGACATATTTTTATTTCCAAACGATTTTTTCATTTCCAAACGACAATTTTGAGAACAGCGATTTTTCGTGTTTTTGTTTGTTTATGAAGAAGAATCGAAAAAAAAAATGAACGTTCTTGTCAGCGGAGTCATTTTTTGAATATTAAAAATGTGTTTCACTGAATAAATTTGAAATGAAAAAATCGAGTAGAAAATATTTTTTTAACACGAACTGTCACGGCGAATCGTAAAAAATCGCAATTAAGAAATCAAAATAAGCGCTACACAGTCTCAAATAAATTAAACGAATTAAATAATTCGCACAATAAAGTTAAAGTTTCAAAATTAATTATTAAAAAAATAAATTCGAAAATGTACTTCGGAATGAATAAATATCAATATTTATTCTAAAATAAATTCTAAATCTAATTAAAAAATAAATACACTTT
This sequence comes from Ophion ventricosus, assembly GCA_963932345.1. Classification (NCBI taxonomy): domain Eukaryota; kingdom Metazoa; phylum Arthropoda; class Insecta; order Hymenoptera; family Ichneumonidae; genus Ophion; species Ophion ventricosus. Next base: position 12,984 of record CAWVQM010000433.1, on the reverse strand, counting down.
AAAAATTAATTCGAAATCACTGAATTAATTAATCATAACAAATGCCATCCATTTCCCTGCCTAGCGGATTTAAAAAAAACTGTTACTAGTAAAACTCGCCTTGACATCCGTCGTACAAAATACATGAAAAATTCAAGGTATAGCTCCGAGTCCATAGAACGCGAAAAGTCCACGAAGTTAAAAGCGAAACAATCATTTTATCTGGGTGTGTATTGTTTCTACGATTGCCGAGAGTTTTGTCGTTCCCTTATCGGTCCGAACCTATCGAGAATTTTCGAAAACATTTATCGTGCCTCGCTATCCACGTGTTTGCATCACGACGTGGTAGACCCTCGACACAAACGGCGCGTAAGTTACGAACACACGTTTGTCGCCGAGATAAGGTGTGAAACCGAGAGACTCGAGGATTTTCAGGCTTTTGTCACGGCTCCTTGTCAGTCAGTGCGTAAGAACGAGACGGACATTGCGCTGTGACGAGAAAATCGAGTAACCGAGCAATACTGACTGTTCGATACAGCGGGATACAGTTTTGACAATACTAACAAAAAAGAAAAACAAAACAGAACAAAACATTGACATCTCTCTATCGTTGAGAGTTTTGATCGGCCGAAATGGCAAACACCGTTTTTGCAACGTTTGCCGTTCTCAAGGATCACGTTAAGCTCAAAGTGTCCCAGGATGCTACCAGAATCGATAATATCGGTAAATCTCGCACAATTTTCACCCGTCTCATGTTTTATTTATATAATTTATTAATAAACGCGAAGACTCACTGACGATCTGGTTACAAATTTTTTTTCGCTGAGTCATCCTCATTATCGCACATGTACGTTATTCACTTTATCGATCATCGTTTATCAGATCTTTATTTCACGTCTCGCTAAGATCCCTGCGGCTTCGGTATTCCGATTACAAAAATGACGTTTTATTTTCACGTGATTATAGAAAATAATAACAAGAATAACAATCATGATCGTTATTATTATTATTATTATTATTATTATTATTATTATTATTGTTGTTGTTGTTGTTGTTATTGATAGACTTTATTGCTCCGGGCAACACACTTCCCCAGTTGGCAACTTATTATAAATTATTTTAATGACGGTATTAGCATTCTTATTGTTATTCTTATTATTATTAGCTTTGTTTATTTTAGACAATTATAGTGGTTATTATTATTATTTATTATTATAATTTCTTACATTCGTAATAATAATAATAATGATAATAATATCTTCTAATAATGAATCAACTTCTAAGGAATAACAACAATAGTTAATTTCTTATTTGATAAGAGAAAGAGCGTTAAGGTATATTAAAGAGGTTAAAAGAATAGAGGAGATAAAATGGTCAAAAAATTGCTTAATGGAAGAAATAAGAGCAATAATAAACGAAGACTCGAAAAAATGAAGGAAAAACATGGTGAGAGTATTAAGGCATCAGTCTTCATCTATTGCACATATTTTCAAGAATTTTTGGTAAATGTTTACAAAATAACCCCCACCCCCCTCTAGGGTGGGGGGATTTATAGAAAATGACCCCCTGAACACGATGGTGAAGAGAAATCGCGGCGGTCACCCCCTCCCATAAAAAGTTATGGGATTTTGAGGTTCGCGGAAATCCGGAAACCCAAACAAACCCACACAGATACCATTTTCGCCGATTTCCAGTCTCGTCTTTGAAATGATACATTTTGACAAACTTTCAACGAGGGCAGGGGGGAGAGGGAAGTAACCGCGCCGTTTTTTCTTCGGCATCGTGCTCAGGAGAGCTTTTTTGACGAATCCCCCTACCTCCCACTTCCAGAGTGCATGTGTGTGTGTGGGTGGGTGTGTGTTCTTTTTATTCATTTAAAATCTCGTTTTTTATGCATTGATGGGGCTCCTCCCTCCCAACCCCTCGGTTGGGGGGGAGGAGCCCCCAACCCCCCCTCGTCGCCCTCTCCCACCCCCCTCCGAGGTGGGGGTTATTTGGTAAACATTTACCGAACTTTTTTCCATAATAAACTTTATCTTCTTATTTTTATCTTTTTGTATATAAAAATAGAATAAGTAATAACCCTAAATTCACCGTCGAATCTTGGTGCCTCGGATATCGTACTCTTGCCATAAGTCTATACAAAAAAATAAAAATAAAAAAAAAATAACACCGTCGCACGAAGCGTTCCCCAACTTTTTCATTAACCCATTTTTGCGCCTAATTACGAATTTGACAGCTCGCCAACTATTGATTAATCGAACGATCATTTTATCGAGCAATTAGAAAAGCGTACGCAATTTTTTTCTTCTTCTCGAGCGATAAACGTATATTACGTTACGGGACTCGGCGAGTTCCCGATACGAGTACAAATTTCAACGTCGAGAATCGCGGGATACGACTGAGCAGCGCGTTGTATATACGGACGTGAAAGATAAAGCCACTGCAAGAGAGTCTAACGCCTCTTGCGCGACCCAATTTTGACGAGTTCAATTGAAATATAGTTGCGGACGTATACGCGAAAATATATACGCGAAAGTATATACGCGAATGGGTATAGCACGATAAGACGATGTTTACGAGAACGACGTCGAGGCGCGACTCTTTCGAATTTATATACACATAATTAGTCGAAATTACAGTTTTCAGGCTTCATTACAGAGCGACGTTTCTCGCTCTACTCGCAGCATCGCTTCTCGTCTCGTCGAGGCAATTTATCGGCGAACACATCAAGTGAGTTGATGACAATTCGGATGTTTAGCGATTCGAACGTCTTTTGACGCGGACAAACGTGTGAGGGAAAAGTGCTTGGTACAGTAATCGGATTGGTGAACGCTCGGGTCTTCAGTTGTTTCAAATGGCATGCACTTTCCTCTCAGGCTTACCAACAAACACGAAGATATGAATGCACTTTGTTTTTGTTTGTTTATTGGTGTTTAGGTGCATCACAGACAAGGGCGTACCGAGTACAGTTATCGACACCTTCTGCTTCTTCACGTCGACTTTTACGGTCGTAAGTCACGATGCACTAACGCTCTTTCCAACAGAACATTTCAGAATTATTCTCTACACTGACAGAAAAATTCTTTTGATATTAACTGGATGCGTCGATGATTTTTTTTTTTAAATTTGAATTAACCAGATTGTTCGTGAAATCAAATTTTTCCTATTACATACTATTATTAAAATGATTTATTTTAAATATATTTATTTATTCAAATCAAGATCTATCGTCTAATAACTAAATATTTTATTTATTCCTAATAAATCTGTGATTTGGTTTCATCTGGTAGTATAAGACAAAAGAGACAGATGGAAAAATGGTACACGATTCAGTATCTCAAAAATCTCATGGTTTTGTTTTCATTGGAAGACTGTTGTAAGATTCTGCAGTTGAGGAAAAGGTTTCGTCTTTCTATACATAAATAGTCGCGCCTGTTAAGGAGGCTCCGTCACGAAGGGACGGATTGCGTGGGTGTATAAGCAGCCCCCCCCCCCTACGCATGTTTTTCATAATACAATTGGATATAAACGTATTATTGGTCATTTTATACAAAACTTATTAGCTGTACATCGATCAATAAATACCGTAAAGTTGGCACAATTTTACGTTACGGTACTGCATAGTGAAGTACGACAACGTTGCAATTCTCCATCTCACTCTCTTCTTCGATTTCTCTGTCGTACTCATGACACCGAGCTGACCGCCGGTCGTCTAGTGATATGAACTTGTTATTGCAAACGAAATTATCGTTTTTTCAAAGAGTTTACACAATATTTAAAAGATGCCTGTTTACTCTGAAATACAACTTTATTTTCTATTATTGTTGAGAAATACATGACAGGTTTTATGGATCGATTAAATTTGATATTTTATTACGATGAATCCAATTGTTCTACCCACACGTCAATCACAAACAACCCTAAGGTTAGGTAGCTGGTGATTTCATTCACGCGCATGCGGACCTAAGGTATACAAAACATTCCGCTACGCTGCCGAATCTTTACACGATCGCGGAACTTCTAGGAAATTCAAGTATTCCGACATTTTAACATCAAACATCTTTTTACATAAGTCATTAACCCAAAACGTTTTTTATTTTATTTGGAATCCTCATGACCTAATCAACATTACTGTAGTTTTTTGTCAATATCTGTTGCGTGGCTGTAAAGACATCACATGATACAAGCGTTTTGAGGGTGACTCTTCCATGAGCCCCGCACGGAGAGAATTAAATGTCAAAAATTACCGTGCAGTAACGGTAACCAGATGACAACCCTGAAACTTCGCTTATTATTACTGAGTAAAACAGAGATTTTCACGAAAATAAAATAAAATTTCTTCTTCAGATAGAAAATTTTACCAGATTTTCTAGTAAATTTTCATGTGTAACAAAATACGCAAATGTTAAATTTAAAAAATATATAATATCAGCGAAATTTTACCGTGCATTTTAGTATTTTATGCCTTTCAAAAATGTCTATAAAAAAGTATCGTCTTTACAACAGTTATTTTAAGATTTATTATAAAATTTAATGAGTGTTATAGGAACATGTATTGTGCTCTCGGTAAAAATTATCGTGCGCGCTACCCTTCTTGTATAGTAAAATTTTAGCTACGTATTTGAAATTTTCTGTAACGTGAGTTAAAAAAAACTTGTCGCATACGAATTATTATGCTTTTCTCACTTGTCACCACATTGAAATATATCACGGTAATTTTTACCGTGAAATTCACGACAAAAATTACTTTTTAATTCTCTCCGTGTGTGTTAAAAATCCTAAGTTCAACAATTTGTATCTCTCTTATTTAGTCGTTGACCTTATCTGAAACTTTGCATACGTGAACATGGGTATTTTATCTATGATATACCCAAAAATTATTTTTTTCTGGAGGTAAGACATTTCTGACGGAGCCTCCTTAATGAAAGGCACGACGATACCTTTCTTTTTTTTTCCAAATAATAGCCTTGTTAGTGAAAAAAAAGAAAAATAATTTAACCTTTTTTCACCGCACTTTTAATGACATGAACCGGAATTCCTTTCTCGTATTCATGCGATATATCGTGTTTTATCTTTATTTATTTAATTGGAATCTAATCTTTATTAAATTTGAATATATTTAATATTTAAAAAGCTAGCTTGAACGAATGAAAAAGATACTTGAGACAAATAGGGTGGTAGGAGGCCATGAGACAAGGAAAAAACCTACTTGATTTAAATAAATCCTATTTAAATTAATTTTTTTTTGGCAGTGCAAGAAAAACGCGTTTAAAGTTTTAAAATCATTTTTCTACATGAAATCTTTAAGATAGAGCCATCTAAAACAACTTTTGCGTGTCATTCTTAGGATGTTTATACATCATTCAAATCACTGAAGAAGAAAACGATACATTTTTTTGGAAGGTATCTAAAGTCTTAGGGGACGTCTATTGATTACGTGAGGTGTTTTTTTTTTCTTTAATTTATACCTCCCCCCCCCCCCCCCCCCTCTGGTGAGATTTGGCGACATGTCGAGGCAACCCACCCACCCCCGCACGTGTTATGATAGTATATTTTCTGAATTACAATGAGGTTTGGTGAGATTTTGCCAGACCCTTCCCCCCTCCCTTTCGGAGCTCGCGTAATTAATGGACGTCCCCTTAATATAATTATCTCGCGTTACGATAAATCCAGAGAAATCATAGTATTTTCAACATTAATCGTAATTTATCGACAATTCGACCTTATGAGATAACGTGTTTACGATTGATTTCGAAGGCGAAGCACATGAATGCAACGATTGTGGCGGAAGGTCTGATTCCTCATCCGGGCGTAGGCCCGTCGACCCACGACGACGACGTCGTTCATCATGCCTACTATCAGTGGGTTCCCTTCATGCTATTCTTTCAAGCGATACTCTTCTACATTCCTCACTATCTCTGGCGCACGAACGAAGGTCAGGCATAGAACAAAAAAAAACGTTTTGTAGGCTGTAAGAATTGAAGAAAAAAGTAAAAAACTCCCACGACACATGCAGCTTAGGCGACCCCCCGTTGACAACTCAGTGAAATAATCTGCAAGAACGTTAAATGTGCGGTTGCAAAAGTACAAAAGAACAACAGTTGCAAAAGTAAGGAGTTTGAAGTGCGTTTCCACAACTTTTCTATTCCAGGAAAACACTTTGTGTGCATGAAAAATTATTTTGGAAAAGTGGAAAAAAAACAAATCAATCAGAGGCTGGGATGAAAGCTGTAAAAATTTAAAAAGTGAATTCAGGCATGAAAGTGTGGTGTAAAAGAATTTTTTAAATTGTAATGGAAAATTGAGAAACAATTGACAATAACTGTTCTTTTTTATTTTTTCCAGTGTTCCAAAGTATACCCTTGCGGGTTTTTAAGTATTACCTTTCCCAATTGAACCGCTTTTACAAGCTTTTATTTAACTTCACTTGTTGTGAGATGCAAAACGGAAAATCAATATTTCACCCAATTCCCGGGTACTTAGAGTTCGGAAATTTTGCAAGCATGCATCTAAGAGGTGACAATGCATGATTCAACTTAAAAAAAGAAATGAATAAAAAAATTAAACGACTTCCCGGCTACTTAAAGCTCAGAAATTTTGCAAATATGCATCTAAAAGGTGACAATGCATGAGTCAACTTTTAAAAAATAATATAAAAAAAATAACGACTTTCTGTGAGATGCAAAATCGAAAATCGATATTTCACCAACTTCCCGACTACTTAGACCTATTCGATTTAAAACAATTAAATACTAAAAAGTAGAAAATAATTTGTATGTAGAAAAATAATTTTTAAAAAACAAGCTTTTATTTAATGTGCTGAAAAGTAGAAAATAATTATTCTTACCAAGTCATCTATATATATGACTATAAATAAAAGCTTGGGGCGCTTAAAATTTAGACATACAATCTTTAATTTACATAAATCCGTTGACATATAAACTGTATTTAATTTACTGTAAAACAACCTTAGATTTCTTAAATAAAAATCGGGAAACTGAGTATAAACGTGTGATAATAATTTCTCAAATTACTATTGTGCCAAATTCAATTTCAAATTTCAAATCAAATTTATTAAACATTTAAAAAGTTGAGCGCCCCAAGCTTTTATTTATAGTCACATATAAGTGAAATGGTAAGAAAAATTATTTTCTACTTTTCAGTACATTAAATAAAAGCTTGTTTAAAAAAAAAAAAATGTTTTACATATAAATTTCTATCACTACCTACCCGCACTTCGCTAATCTAACCTAACGTTCCGTTGCGTCCACAGCCGTCTTAGGCTACACTATACCGCATTTGCCGAGGGTACGGGGAAACTGTGGAAAACCCGTACAGGTATAGACGGCCCTGTATTTTCTGATTCCTTGGCATACCAGACCTTTTTGCTCAAGGTATGCATACCAAGGCCTCAGAAAAACGGCCTCCCGCTCACTCGTCGATGCGCCAGCCAGAGCACGGCTAAGCGGTCACCGCACCAAGTATTGACCTCGTTCGAGGCTGCTTGACATCAGTGATCGACCAAGCCGCACCCCGACCGCCCAACCACCAGCCTCGGTTTGCAAAATTTCTATTTGGATTCTGACTAGAGTCCATAATAGTTTCGGATTAGGATCCTGGCTGGAATTCATTTTGCAAGCATTACATTTGCGAACGAAATCATTTCCTGTCAGGCCAGCCCCTTCTGCCCGCCCGAGAAAAAAAAATGCTGGCTACGCCAATGAGAGCCACATAAAAAAAAAGAAAAAAAAAAACATCGACGTTGATCATTCGCAGATTTCTGCGAAACGTTTTTTCTTTTTACGATTCCGCTTGACGGCGATTTTTCTCATTGCTCAAGGTGGCCGACTGAAGATGCTCGTTTCCGGTCTGCACATGGCGGCGCTGGCCCTGCGCGACGAGAAGGTCGAGGTGCCCGGTCGATCGATACCGACCCGTTCCGAGCGCGACGAAAAACTCGAACAGATCCGAACCGCTTTCCTTAATCGTCTTCACGTTAATCGTCCTTGGGCCTACTATTTGGGCCTCTGCGAGGTGCTCAATTTCATCAACGTACTCGCCCAGATCTACGTCACCGATTGGTTCCTCGGCGGTGCTTTCATCGATCTCGGTCAAAACGTCGCCGAGGCTCAATACAGAGAGGATCCTCTGGATATAATTTTCCCAAAAGTCACCAAGTGCACATTCCACAAGTACGGACCCTCCGGAACTATACAGACGCACGATGCTCTTTGCGTCATGGCGTTGAACATCGTCAACGAGAAGATTTACACTTTTCTATGGTTCTGGTTCATCATACTCGCAATTGTGACCGGCCTCGGGCTCGTTTGGCGAATTCTCACGATGCTGCTTCATTCCAGGTTCGTACGGCCACTTTTGCCGCTTATATTCGTCTCGATTTCGCGCCGGCTCTGTGCACATCCGGTTTAGATCTATAGCGCTAGGATATTACACAATCGCGAACATATTCCTTTCGACATAGTGCTGCGCGTAACTGCGAACTCAACGAGCTACTTCCAGTCAGGACGAGCGTTTTTCAGGATTTTTTTTATTGTTTTGACAAATCCAAGAAAATCGTAGATTATTTATTGGTATTTTGACTACTACTTTTGTTCAATTTATTCAGTAGTCAATTATTCACCCTCGTGTACGTCGCCCGGCACTCTGTCAAAAAATAGACTTGCACTGATGGAAAAATTCTTTTGATATTAACTAGATGCGTCTATTGGTTTTTTTTAAAATTTGAATTAACTAGATTTTTCGTGAAATCAGAATTTTCCTATTGCATTCCATTATTAATATGATTTATTTTAAATATATTTATTTATTCAAATCACGATCTATTTAACACTTCGTGGTCATCCTGGTTAGAATCGACCAGACGATCAATTTTTTGCGTAAATATATAATAGTTTCCGGCTTCGGATGGGACTTTATTCACCATCTTATCTGGAGTTTGAAGCTCCTACCGTTTTTCAGGATCTGTATTAAAGATCGGTAGCCCGAATTAGCGAGAAGAGATTTTTCGTGATCGTGAAAATGAAGAAATAAAGATTAAAAAAAAATAATTTTCGTTGCATTGCAGCTATGCAAACTTGGTCTCATGGTCCGCGCGACAATTGCCCTGTGGGCTGGTGGATCTGAAAAATCCAAGGATATTCCTGTCATGTGATGTTATAGCTATAGTCTGTCAAGCCTTTTTTTTCATTAAAAAAAACACAGGTTACAATTCAAAGTGAAAATCTATTTTTCCTTCCAAATATCGCTTTCTAAAAGCTTATAAAAAATCTCCTAAGTGACAAAAAATTAAAAATTCGTTGCATCGATTGTATTTTTCATTAGTTAAAACTTGGTCTTCGTAATATTTTTAAATAAAAAATCCAGCCAATCCAACGAATTTTATAATAAAAAAATAATTACGAAGACCAAGACGAATATTCCGCTACTTCACAAGAGTGCAGTTACACGTAATAAGCAGAAGAAACAAACAAAACAAAACAAAAAAAAAACGAAAAAAATAACGAGTTCCTTTCCATTCGAAGGAGCAAAACCTTCAACCGTCTGGTCTTCTCGATGGCCTGCCCGGGCAAGTACAATCCTTGGAGCGTGTTGCGCGTAACGAAGGAATATTATTTCGGTGACTGGCTCTTCCTCTACTACATCGCCAAGAATCTCGACAATTACGCTTTCAAGGATTTGCTCGAGCAGCTCGGCCACGATATGGACGATCGTCGAACCGCCCGTTTTCGTCTAGCCTTGGGTACCATCAACGAGCAAGAGCCGTTGAAGCAGAGCAAAGATATTGCCAAAGACCTGGCAGTATAATCGTCATTATTTATATATTTATATTTTCCATGCTTAGCCAATATTTAATTGCTCAACCAGAAAACAATAAGAACAATCCAAGCTAAATCGTTCTCCACAATTGCGTCAAGGAGACTTCCAAGCCGGGACTTTCTACTCGTGCTATCGGGTTGAACCGTTTCCCTAATTTTTTGCTCATTTCCTCGTTGCTTTCGCCACAATCGCCGAGCCAATTTCATTATTCCTCAGTCTTCCTCTTACTTCGAATGGCAACGAAAATCCGAAGTGTTGCTCATCCGAGGATGACGTACTTCCGCGATCAATCCTTGAGTTAGTCACTCAAAAATCGTGATGACTTGCACGCTGTCCAACGTTCTCTATCGCGATGTGACCGCGAAGGCGTTTGCTCTTGTCTGTGGGCAATTCAACGACAAGCGGAGAGTAAAAAGCCCGAGACCGGAAGTGAGACACGGGTTACTCGCCGCGTGAGTAACTCACGGCAATCGTTGAATGTACATAATATCTAAATATCTATATACGTACCGATACGACGAGACTAACCCTGTTTCCCTTTTGTCTTGCGTAAGAATAACTCTCCTTTCAAGTGATCAATTCTCACCTGAGTAAGCTTGCATCGCAGGCTATTACACGGAGAGAGAGCGAAAGAGAGAGAGAGAGAGCCCATGGTAAAAGAGGCAATTGTAAAATTCCCTATAGTTTATTAACACCGTAATCATAATATGATGCAGCACAACTAAAAGCGAAAAGTATATGTAAAAATACGATTTGGGCAGCACGTTTGACTATCTATTATTCCCGAAATAATTATTAAGTATTGGAAGACGCTTGACAATATAGAGATGGTTAAATTGGCGTAGGTGGAGGGGCGGGGGTGGCCACGGCCTCTTCTGGAAAGCCTGGTGCCCCCTCTCCGAGAAAAAAAGTCGATCCAGAATAATTAAAATCAAATCGATTAATATTATTTAACTTTCATCCAAGCAGGCATAAAGAAATAATTTAATAAAACTCGAACTATTGCCATCGTTGTGACTTTGTAATTTGTATAATAAGTATTTTATTACGTAAATTAAATAGATATTTAATTTTCACAATTGAGTCAATTGTGGGCAAAAGCAATAAATTAGATTTGCCGGCCGATACACAATTAGAAAAATACTGGAACATCAACGTTTACTACCAAGTAGTAGATAATATTATTGTAAATCTAAAACGCCGATTTGAGAATCTATCGTTCATGCAATTGATGCAATTTTTTAAATTGGATATGAAGAACGAAGAGGTTATCATCAATAATTATAGAAAAATCTTAATAATTGTTACGTTAGCCTGAGAAGCTTTTGGAAAATTTAAGAAAGCATATTCAGGCCTTAGGCGACTCTAGGATTTTCCAAAAATCGATTTTTTTTGTTAAAAATGTACCTTGGTACCTTTAAAGTTATATTCCAAAAGATCATGGGTGTGAAAAATCTCTAAGTACTCGATTTTCGAATTCTAGCGCAACCCCTCTTGATTCATGTCGCGACTTTCTACTAACTTTAAACGCGATTATCTCAAAACTACATTTTTCAAGTCGACCGGACTCATAACTCAAACAAATTTCAACCGATTCACTTGAAATTTTAACTGTATATTTAGAATTATATTTTCGGAGGCACTACGTAGGATTTTTAAAATTATATTTCATAGTTCCTTTTTTATAAACAATTTTCTGACGATTTTCTCATGGCATTTTATACTTTTTGTTTTAGAAATGCGCCATTTTGACAACAAACAATATATCAAAAAAATCCTACGTACTTCTATAGCTATTCTTATATATAATCGAAAAATCTTTAGGGTCTCATCATAACTCAACAATTATAGGAACTGTTGGTCGGCCGTTAACTTTCCAGAAATAAAGCGTCATCGGAAAAATGCTGCACAGTCGCCATTTTGACATGTATCGGTGTGAAAAAATAATTTTGTATAGTCAATTACGTGTATATAAAACCCCTATTTCGTAATTCCGATTTATTTTATGCTTTCGCTGAAAAAAAAATAAAAAAATATGCTCTTTTTTGCCTCTAGAGTGGCCTAAGGCCTTGAAAAGGAGTACTGCTCTAACTTATGTAAGCTGTGAGAGAAGTTTTTCTGCCATAAGGTGGATAAAAATGTGGCTTAGAAGCACAATACTTCAGGAACGACTTGCTCGTATGTCACTGCTGGATACGAAAAATGACACTGTTAAAAAAATCCAGCTGAAAAAGTTTTGGACCGTTTTGCCGACAAAAAAAATAGAAAACTGATTAAACTAGAGAATATAAACAGTAGGTACTCATTTAAATAAGAAATAAGTCTTATTTAATTGAGTACCTACTGGAAGTGAAGTGAAGACTGCTAAATTAATTAAAGAATGATGAAAAAATAGTCGATTTTTTTAAGGTATTGCAAGAGTTTAATAGTAACGTTGATATGAATGTTTGATTGAAGCAAGTTTCATATATCATGTGTGTTGCGTGATTATCGACTATTATGTAAATTTTATTTAAAGAAGAGATGATTGTGACCAAACTGAGTTTTTGTCAGGCTCCTCCTATCCTCATCAATACCTACCACCCCCAATTATGTTCTACTTATTTTTTTTTTTCAAGAAAAATGCATCTTATTTTTTTTAAAGTTTTCCTATAGCCTATCTTTTCACTTTTTTCTCTATTGTGTATGTACTCTCCTCGTAGAAGTTTTAAAAAGCAGTTGAGAGTCATTGAGACTGGTATAAGTAATTGTTTTTTATCATCTGAACTTTAGTGACTGATTCTGCCAAACTTATTTATTAAACTTTCGATAAAAATTTAAGGCATTTACGTTAATGTACAGTTGGCCATTTATTAATTGCCCAATACTGCACTTTGTAAAGATAACGCAAGTAAAAAATCGCAAGAAAAGTACATCCACAAAAGAGACAACATTTTAACATGCTTTTTTCTCGTACGGTAAAAAAATATGGTATAAAATAGTCGAAGGTGATTCATATAGGTATTGGTACGAGGCATCTAGATTTCCTTTTTGGACGTCTCTTTTCGGGCCACCCTGTGTATATACACACGCATGCGTATACTGTGAATTTGAGGAAAACTATATTCTTTCGTGATTCTTAAAATCGTATTTTTATTTTGTTTTTTTCCTCTCCCGGCCCCGGCC
>CAWVQM010000432.1:0-19036 GCA_963932345.1 Ophion ventricosus | reverse complement strand
ATAATCACAAATATATAGTCAATTTTTGAAAAAATCGCCCGTTTTTTTTCAAATGCTCATAACTTTCTGAAAAATCCATCGTATAAGATCTTGTTTTGAAATTATTCGTTTTGAAATGTGCTTTATGAAACAAAATTTTTGAAAAATATTCATTCATCTTCGATATGATTTTTTAGTTTTTTTGAAAAAACACGATTTTTTTAAAGAACAACATTTTTGATTTTTGATTTGCTTATTTGTGAAAAAATTATGATAAATTTAGCATTTTTTGCCGTCAGATCCATCGTGGTAAGATTTTTCCTCCTATTTTTTTTTCAATAATGTGCAATAATGTCCATTAATAAATTCTGTGGTTTTCCAAAAAAATGCAGTGTACTATTTCATTTAATTTTGCCGCTAAAATATTAAACGACAAGCATCTGTCAATGTTAAAAAAACGTTCCTGTTGAATCGTTTTTGTTTGATATGCACTGACTGTTTTCATCGTCGGAAGACTACAATAATGCTGTGAGAGATCTCCATGATCGATTTTCGAAAACCAAAACCATTTCAGGAACTCAGCAGTTGCACTGTTTGATACCTGAGACAAATTGTGGTCCTACTGTTAAAAATTTCTCTAATTCAAGAAATCACAAATTATGTAAATTATTCAAACGTCACAGAGATTAATAAATTCATAATTAATTACTATTAAACAATTAATTGAATAACTATTTACTTCATTCCCTATTAAATAATCCTTCAAAAATAATTCAACATAATTGAAAAGCGTTTTAAGTCAGTTGATATTATATACAAAGTATTGAGTATAATACAATTAACCATTTAAAATTATTTCATCATAGAAAACAGCTATATTTGGAAAAAAAATGTTTAAATTCAATTTAGAAAAAATAATAGAAAGAAAAATCTTACCACGATGGGTCTGGCGGCAAAAAATGCTATATTCATCATACTTTTTTTACAAAAAAAAAATCAAACATAAAAAGTGGTGTTCATTGACAAAATCGCGTTTGTTTCAAAAAACTAAAAAATCATGTCGAAGATGACTAAATATTTTGAATTTGAATTTTTTTTTCGTAACGAACATGTCAAAACGAAGAATTAAAAAAAAATCTGGATCAGTCCATTTTTCAGAAAGTCATGAACATTTGAAAAAAAAAGAGCAATTTTTCCAAACATTCCCTACGTATTTGTGATTGTGTAAAAAAATTTGAAAAAAATCACACAATCGTTTTAAGATGAAAACAATAACATATTAAAGTTTCAGCCAAATCGAAAGGGGTCGGGCCAGAAAGTGGTCGATTTGGCGTGGAATGACCCATATATATATGTATATATATATATCCACACGAGATTGCTACCTTGTTTGTTGCAGGTACAAGTCTATTCGCCGTGGCTGCCCACGAGTTTGGCCACTCGCTCGGTCTTGCGCACAGCTCGGTTCGCGGTGCCCTCATGTATCCCTGGTATCAGGGACTTACCAAGGACTACAAACTTCCCGAGGACGATAGACACGGAATCGAGCAGATGTATGGTCAGTACGATACGAATGACGAATCACCTCGTCGCGTTTATCGCTCGTCATACATCAATGAATTATTACCCCGATACGAAATAATAAGAACGAGGCGTTGCAAGGCTTGAAGAAAAATCTTTCATGGTGAAAATCGTATATGCGTACTGCCAGAAAGAAAGATATTTGATTTAAGGAGGTACGATCATAGGGACGAATCCAACTTTCGGGCCTGAAATTTTGATATGATGTTGACATATACGTTATGCAGCCTTTGGAGATATTGGGTGACGCTCAGAAAGACACGACCAGCTCATTTTCACAAGCCTCTCTTGAGGCCAGTTTTGTACCATCAAGAAAATTTTGCAAATGCTTGAAAAGGTGATAATCGCTTGGTGCCAGGTCTGGACTATACGGCGGGTGCGATAGAACCTCCCATCCAAGCTCTCGGAGCTTCTGGCGCGTCGTTAAAGATGTGTGCGGCCTGGCGTTGTCTCGATGGAACACAACACCCTTCCTATTGGCCAATTCTGTCCGCTTCTGGTCGATCGCCAGCTTCAATCTAGTCAGTTGTTGACAGTAGAAGTCCGAATTGAGTGTTTGGCCCGATGGGAGCAGCTCATAGTGGATCATTCCCTTCCAATCCCACCAAACACACAGCAAAACCTTCTTGGCCGTTAATCCGGGCTTGGCGATCGTTTGGGCCGGCTCACCGCGATTGGACCACGATCTTTTTCGGCTGTTGTTCTCGTATGTGAGCCATTTTTCATCGCCAGTCACCATCCGCTTCAAAAATGGCTCGATTTCGTTACGTTTCAGCAAAGAATCGCAGGCATCAATTCGGTCCAAAAGGTTCTTTTGCGTCAATTCGTGTGGCACCCATACATCGAGCTTCTTCTTGAGACCAGCCTTATGCAAATGGTTCCAAACGGTTTTCTGGCTAATCTTCAGTTCCTGGGCAATGGAATAAGTGCTCACATGCCGGTCCGACTCGACGATTTCCATGATTTTATCGACATTTTCGACGATTGGCCTACCAGAGCGTGCCTCATCTTCGACGTCCATATTACCAGAACGGAATCGTTGGAGCCACCGCTTTGCTGTTGCATTCGATACTCTATTGGGTCCATAAACAGCACAAATTTTTTTGGCCGCCTGCTCCGCCTTTTCACCTTGGTCGTAGTGGTACTGAAGAATGTATCGAATTTTCTCTTTTTTTACCTCCACTTTGGAACGCTGTAACACACAATTGGCTTCACCAAACACAAAACTGTCAAAGATCTTTTTTTGAAGCGTAATGTCACCTTTGAATCGCCGTATAGTATGACCCGATGCGATGTATACATCGTGAGATATGGCACCCTAAAGACATCCAGCGGAAAACGCTCAGAACTTTTTACTTCACTCAATATTCTATACATCGGAGCATCAAACCGACGGGATAGCCACTCTCAAGGTGTTTGCCCGACGATTTACATTGGATAAATGGGCGCGTATCGTTTAACTCCCGTCTGGTATCTCCCACGCCCGGCTTTATACGGTCCTCTCACTCCGGCACTCGAACTTCGTATACGCCGAGGAGATTTTCCCACGGCCGCGACCGCCGTGTTTCCCAAACATTTTCACACCCGCTCTTGCGAACTGCCAGTTGTCTTTGGCCACGTTTGCTCCGAGATAAAACTTCCACTCTTCATCCGCCTTTGCTCCGGTTTTCATAAATTCGCTTCTTCCGACGATTCGAGAACGTTGGTGTCTTTTCTTTTTTTTTTCTTCTTCCGATTGAGAATGCCGGGAACTTTCTACGGAGCGAGTCTTTTCTCCAACGCTTCGATTTCTTTTTTTTTCTTCTTCTTCTTCTTCTTCTTCTTACACCCGTCGCTTCTTTTTCGTCAAGTCTTTTTCGCTTCCGCGCGAAACGTTTATTGTTATTTGCAGAGAGAATTTGCATCCTGACGGGAATAACAATATTCGGGCTATGGCCTCGATTCAGAATAGTCCGGAGCGATCCAAGCTGCAATGACGACTTTAATATTTTTGGGAATACAGTAAAAGCTCGGTTAACCGGGCAGGCTGGGATCGAAGAATCTACGGATAATCGGAATTTATGTTTTTTTTCTTGGGACAGTATTATGGAAAAAAAAAAAACAATATACACTGCTGGCCAAAAGTTCGAATACAGTAGTCGAAATTTCTTACCGCACTAAAAGTTAGATGGCTGACTCGAAAATAAAGATAATTGGAATTCCCAAGTGGCGTTTTAAAGAGGACAAATTTATCCTTAATTTGCTTTTTTAGAAAAATTTTTACGGTTTTATTTCACCCCGGTACGCACTTTTGAACGTGGCCATTTTGCGGCTATTTTCTGACCATCGAAAATTAACTGCAAAGTTTGTGGAAATCTTTTTCCTCGGTTTTTTTCCATGGTAAACTTTAAAAGGATATCAAAACCTATATTTTTGTTTTTTAGAAAGTCTCGTACGATTTTTTTTCGCCCCAGTATTTCATTTTTAGCTAAAAAAGACATGTTTTAGAAAAAAAAGGCGTCATCGAAGAACTATACGGTTTCAAAGGAAATGTCAGGAGTTGAAATTTCGGTGAGTGGAGATTCTTCACTTGGGAATTACGGGGTCGAGGGAAATATATTAAGAAAGGAAATTTGTTTACATTTTCATTTTTAATTAACTACAATTTTTTTAGAATATAAAAAATTCATTATAATATTCAAAAATTAAAAAAAAAACATCTAGAAAAATTGTAGTTAATTAAAAATAAAAATTTAAACAAATTTCCTGTCTCCCAAAGTGCGAACCCTAACAAACCCAAACAAACAAGTGGTAATCGGAAGGAGCCAAGTCTGGTGAGTAAGCCGCATGGTACCCCAGTTCTACCGAAGTTCTACCGAACTTCCCAGCTGAGTGCTTCCAACGTGTCGCGAACCGATTTTACCGTATGTGATGGAGCATTGTCATGAAGAAAAATGACTTTGTGTTGCCTCTTTCGGTATTCTGGCCTTTTTTCAAGCAGCGAACGGTTAAAATCGGTCAATTGTTGTTGGTAACGTTTAGTATCAACCGTTTCCCCAGATTTTAACAGCTCATAATAGACCACGTCCCTCTGGTCCCACCAAACCCAGAGCATCGTCTTTCTGCCAAAGCGATTCGGTCTTGCGGTCGATGTGGATGGTGCGCCTGGGTCTACCCATGATTTTTTGCGCTTGGGATTCTCAATATAAATCCACTTTTCATCCCCTGTAACTATACGATGCAAAAACGATTTCCTTTTGTACCGAGCGAGCAAAATGTCACATGTGTTTTTGCGCTTTTCCATTTGCCTGTCGTTCAACTCATGTGGTACCCATCCACCGGTCTTCTGAATCTTTCCCATCTCTCGTAGCCGATTGGAAACAGCTTGTTGACTAACGCCCAATTGCTCGGCGAGTTGTTTTTGTGTTTGCGAATCATCTTCGTCCAACAATGCTTGCAATTCCACATCTTCGTATTTTTTTGGCGGTTTTCCATGTTCCTTATCTGCAACATCGAAGTCACCACTTTTGAAACGCCGAAATCATCCTCCACACGTATCTTGCCATGAAGCATGTTCACCATAAGCTTCTCGAAGTAATCGGTATGATTCAGCAGCAGATTTCTTCAAATGAAACGAAAAAATTAATGCTGTCCGCGTATGCTCTTTGTTCGGTATAAATTTCAACATATTGAACACAACAACGCGGCACTAGTGTTGCGTGCGGAGCCAATAGGCGTATACATTGCGTTCGAGACTCTTACCAATCTTTGGCTTTCAGGCGCTTCCGAGGAGAGACCTTGGGCGAATTTTCCCGGAGGTCAAGCGCCACAAGCACCAACGACGACGACGACAACCACCACGACGACAACGACGACGCAGAGAACAACGACGAGTCGAAGGCCATGGAAGACGCGACCAACGCGACCAAATCATTATCCACCGGACGACAGATACGGTCGTCCCCACGATCGTTATCCCATCAAGCCGGACTACAGGACCGAACGGCCGGACTATCGACCACCGAGGCCGCGAAAACCTCACAGGCATCATACGACCACCACCACCACCACCACGACCGCGCTCGCTCCTGTCTCGCCCACTTACAGGACGAGGCACCGGTACACACCCACGCCACGCAACAACGTGCCCGACAAATGCGACACTGGCTACGATGCCATTAGTGTCATACGACGGGAGATATACGTATTCAAAGGCAGGGTGAGTCGAGAGAATTTTCATCATATCTTCGTCTCTTTATGTGAGCTTGAGAAGCGAAATTATACGTTTTTTTTTTCCTTCCAGTGTGTTTACCGACCTGAAATGTCATGAAAAGTCTCAAATGGCATGAAATTACACTCGTCCCTGAAAAAGTCATGAAATGTCATGAAAATCAGTCTACCTGATTATTTTTTTTAAGATCTCAGCCCTTATTAGCATGGCCAATTTTTGTATTAATTTATCCAAAATAATTTCAAATTTACGCGGGTTGCGACGATCTACGGTATTAAAAAAAAAAATGATTCGTTATCTCAACATAGTTTTTCTTCGTTATTCGCGGTAACGCGACTAGATGATATTACTCAGAGTTCCTAAATTTTTATATTTTTCCAGATATTCCCAAAATATATTTCTTTACAGCAAATTTTAAATGATGTTTTTCTCACATTTTTTTTTACTACACGTGGAATTTTACAGTTTGATGACTTTTCGTTTATTTTACATAATTTTTATTGGCATACAACACACATCTGTTTTAAAGAGCAGAATATAAATATAAAAATTTAGTAAATTAGTCGCATTAAAGAATTATAAAGTATACTTTTTTACCAGAAAATTATAGTAAAAATCATGAAAAAATCCGTATTCCTTGCTTTAAAAATCCTTAAATGTCATAAAATTTCATTTCTGGTCAAAATTAGACACCCTGCCGTCCATGTTCAAATTATAATTAAACTTTCCATACGTCGCACGAATCTCGATGAATACTTTCTTAAAATACCGACACAAGTTTCATCTTCAACTCAATATAGGGGAAGGTGGGGCACGGTGTGTCACTTTTTTCTATCGATTTTTTACTATTACCAAAGTAGTCTGATTAGAAAAAAAGGTCATAACCGATTTCATAGACCTTTGGGCGTACAATAAACCATATTTTTTGCAAAAAGATTAAAAATCCTAAAATAATGGGTTCGAAAAAAATTTGCGGATTGGCTCATTGTGCCCCACGGGTGGGGTGCTATGTGTCAGATAGGTGGATACAATGTGTCAAGTGGTGCGCAGGGTACAACGAGCTGGTTGAAACTCTTATATTTTCCTAACATAGATAACAGATTCTCATACACGGAGAGAATTAAAAAGTAATTTTTGTCGTGAATTTCACGGTAAAAATTACCGTGATATATTTCAATTTGGTGACAAGTGAGAAAAGCATAATAATTCGTATGCGACAAGTTTTTTTTAACTCACGTTACAGAAAATTTCAAATACGTAGGTAAAATTTTACTATACAAGAAGGGTAGCGCGCACGAAAATTTTTTACCGAGAGCACAATACATTTTCCTATAACACTCATAAAATTTTATAATAAATCTTAAAATAACTGTCATAAAGACGATACTTTTTTATAGACATTTTTGAAAGGCATAAAATAATAAAATGCACAGTAAAATTTCGCTGATATTATGTATTTTTTAAATTTAAATTTTGCGTATTTTGTTACACGTCAAAATTTACTAGAAAATCTGGTAAAATTTTCTATCTGAAGAAGAAATTTTATTTTATTTCCGTGACAATCTGTGTTTTACTCAGTAATAATAAGGGAAGTTTCAGGGTTGTCATCTGATTACCGTTACTGCACGGTAATTTTTAATATTTAATTCTCTCCGTGTACATACCGATAATTTCATAAACGGGTATTATTTGCCAATAACATTGGGAGTCGACTCATTGTGCTCAACAACTCGATGACACATTGTGCTCCACACAATTGCCCCACAATATTTCACGTTTTCCCGGCAAGCGAAATTTTTTTTTCGCGGCTCATATTAATTTTGTACGTTTAATAATTCTTCGTGAGCTGCTATTGACTTTCTTTTGGGCCAGCCGAAACTTAATATAAATCACGGACCAGTACAAAAAATTTCGGATTTTGCAAGCTACAAACCGCCGAGAAATTGCATGTGGCTCACTGTGCCCCGTGACACATTGTGCCCCACTCGCCCCTACGTCACTTCATATGGTTGACGCATGTGCGAGCGGAGAAACAACTGCGAACGACATCTGTCGGAATTTCGCTACGGAATTATGCATACTCCAATAATTCTATAACAAACACGTTATATAATAATCAACAATAAAACGATTATCTAAAAATACGAAACTTCTAAAATAGAAAAGCAGCCTCTTAAAATCACCGACCATTATGATCCTCGCGCCCAGTCCCCGAATCAAAGTCCACAAAAAAAAACATCATCAACCTCGACACGACCATTTGCTTCCAGTATCTCTGGAGGATCGGTGACAACGGCCTGTACGAGGGTTATCCGGCGGAGATAACGCGGCTATTCAATCTCCCGGAGGACATCGATCACGTGGACGCGGTTTACGAGAGACTCGACAAGAAGATCGTCTTCTTCATCGGGCGTTACTACTACGTCTTCCACGGCAACAATATAATGCCCGGTTATCCGAAGCCGATAAGTGCTTTAGGGCTACCGAAGAGCCTTGAGAAAATTGACGGCGCCATGGTATGGGGACACAACAGCCGAACGTATTTTTTCAGCGGTACCATGTACTGGAGGTACGCGTTCTTTCCCCTTCATTTGCATTCCAACGAGCTACGACAATGTGTTCGCGTTTCTGCTTTTTTTTAATGGTAATTTTTAGCATTGAAAATGCTAAAATTCTCCACTCCACTGCCGCTGTGTTGTAGCAGGGTGGGAGGAGCTGCGACATGATAATTGTCTGTGATTTGTTGAAAAATGCTGCATTACATCTAGAGTCATTTGTGGTTGGAAGTTGTAAGTTTCAATTTTGGTGTGTACATTACAATGTTGGTGGATTCGGGTTCGTTGGGGTTGTTTGGGTTGGGTTTGTTTGGGTTGGGTTTGTCGGGTTGAGTTTGTTGGGGTTGGGTTTGGGTTTGTTTGGGGTTGTTTGCATTGGGTTTGGGTTTGTTTGGATTTGGGTCGGGTTTGTCGGGTTGAGTTTGTTTCGATTGGGTTTGGGTTTGTTTGGGTTGAGTTTGTTGGGGTTGGATTTGTGTTTGTGTGGATTTGGGTTGGGTTTGTCGGGTTGGTTTGTTTGGGTTGGGTTTGGGTTTGTTTGGGTTGAGATTATTTGGGTTGGGTTTGGGTTTGTTTGAGTTGGGTTTGGGTTTGGGGTTGGGTTTGTTTGGATTTGGGTCGGGTTTGTCGGGTTGAGTTTGTTTGGGTTGAGTTTGGGTTGGGTTTGTCGGGTTAAGTTTGTTTGGATTTGTTTGTTTGGGTTTTTCGGGTTGAGTTTGTTTGGGTTGGGTTTGGGTTTGGTTGGGTTTGTTTGGGTTGGGTTTGTGTTTGGTTGGCTTTAAGTTTGTTTGGGTTTGGTATTGTTTGGGTTGGGTTGGGTTTGTTGGGTTAGATTTGTTTGTTTGGGTTTGTTTGGGTTAGGTTTGGGATCGGTGGCTGGATGGACGGATGGATAGTGAGAGAGTGAGAATGTGAGAGAGTGAGAATATGAAAAGAGAGTGAGAGAGAGATAGAGAGAGAGCAACGCATATTATTTGCATGTACCTTCTTTTATCACCCGAAAAGTCCGAATACATTTTCAATCCCATGATATAGTTGCACTTTGTGCAACTGTAAATTTGCATAATATCTGTAGATTGTTTAATTCAATATTTCGTTTCGCCGACAGGTTCGACGAGGCGGTGAATTTCGTGGAGCTCGACTATCCACGGGACATGAGCATGTTCGCTGGTGTTGGCTACAACATCGACGCGGTCTTCCAATGGACCGACGGTACGTCGACCAACGAGACTTTTTTCATTGGAAACGTCCTCGTTCCGCATTCGAGTCAACATAAATGCACAAATTTTCGAACCGAGTTTTCTCATAAATGGTTGATTTTTTTTTTGAGGAAAATACAAAGCATCAGGCTCTGCGGAATTTCCTGACGCAGAGCTTCACGTTTTTCTTTTTTTCCTAAATATTGTTCATCTCTGAGAAGTTTCTGTTCGAAAATTTCCCAAAACCAAAACCCAAACAAATTGGCACGTCACGTGGTACATCTTCTACTTCGCCTTAACGTTCGTTTGTCCCATCAGGCAAGACGTACTTCTTCAAGGGCAAGGGCTACTGGGAGTTCGACGACATGAGGATGAAGGTGGTCCACGAGCGTCAGAAGTCTTCGGCAACCTTCTGGATGCGTTGCGAACCGGAAATGGAGACGAACGACGTGGATCTACCCCGAAGATCCAGAGTAATACTGAGCGGTTCGTCGAGGCGGGACCTTCCAAATTTCCTCGGTGTTGCGATACTCGCACTCTTGGCACTCGTCTCGATGAGGATATCGTAGAATTTTCTCTCTCGCTCTGTCTCTCTCTCTCTCTCTCTCTCTCTCTCTCTCTCTCTCTCTCTCTCTTTGTGTTGCGCAGAGACGATAAATATTGGGGACGAGTACCCGTCTAATGCGGAAAAAAAAGGTTGTTTAGTGTACGCTTTACGATTAGTGCCGAGTCAAATGTGTCCCCCGTCGGAGGAAAATGAGAGAATAATGTTGTCATCAGTTACGTAATTACGTCATTGACGCGGCCTCATTACGCGTCAAATTATTACTTTTGAAAAGGAATACATTCGTTAAAACTATAAAACGAGATAAAAAAAAAAAGTAACAAATGTCATACTGCCAAATAGCAATGAAGAAAGATTTTTTCATTTTCTTACATTCTATCATCGATAATTGAAGACCCCAAAGTCGAGCATGCGCTATTGCATACTCAACGAGTATTTTTATACACAATTTATACACATTTTGAAAAGCGTTTTCTTTTTTTTTTATTTTATACTTCAGGTGTTTTTATACGAGGCATTCCGCGACATTTCTCCTAGCCCGTGACCCCAAACATTTTTTATTTTCCTGATTTTTTTTTTGTTTGTAAAATTGTACCCCATGAAAATAATATCTACAGAAATTTTTAGATTTTTATCTCTTCTCTTTGTCGATATATCAGTTTTTTTTTTCATTTTGAAGCATACTTTGCTTAAATAATATGAAAAAAAATTATCAATTATCAATGTCGACGTTTTTTTTTGCTTCTAAAGTGAAAACTATTTCTTTTAATGATTGCCATTTTTTATTTTTTTTCAGTCAATTCTCTGAAATAGAGTGACCCATTCTATGATTTTTAAGACTAATCTCATCGTGGGGCCCATTTTTCCTTGTATTTTTTTTTTTCATATTAATCATATTTTTTTTAGAAGAGTTTTATCATTTTAATCTCCAATAATGATATTAATGATTTTGTGATTTCGAATTCGGCTTCGACGGGACTTAAACGGTTTATTTTTTATTTGTGCTGAATTTAACGAAAAAAAAAAATGATTTTTTATTAAAAATCAATTTTTTTTTTAAATTAAAAATCATTTTTTTTCGTTAATTTCAGCAAAAATGAAAAATAAACCGTTTCAGTCCTGTCGAAGCTGAATTGGAAATCACAAAATCATTAATAGCATTATTGGGCCCACGATGAGACTAGTCTTAAAAATCATTGAATGGGTTACTCGGTTTTAGAAATTTTTTTGAAAAAAATAAATAGCAATCATCTTAAAAAATATATATATTTTTCACTTTGGAAGCAAAAAAAAACGTTGACATTGATAATTGAAAATTGTTTTCATATTTTTTAACGAAAGTATGCTGCACAATGAAAAAAATGATACATCGACATTTATCGATATCCCAATTAGTTCAGAAGTTATCAGCGTTTGAACGTTTCTAAAACTTCCGAAATCGACATTTTTTTGGAAAATTATAACTCCTAAGAGAAAAGATAAAAAACTAAAAATTAGTGTGGATATTCGTTTCATGGGGTACAATTTTACAAAAAAAAATCAGGAAAATAATAAATGGTCGAATCCACCAGCTAGGTGAAATGGCGTAGAATGCCCAATATTATATATTTATATACGGGGTGCTCGAAAAGTCGTGGATCAAACGAAGTGAGGAGGTAGCCAAGATAATTTCCAACCAAAAAGGTCATATGAAAGTTGGTCCGTTTCTCAAAGATTCCAAAGCTATGATTTTTTTTCAATATTTTTGAAAAATCGGCTCCCAGCTGTAATAAAAAGTGAATTTAAAAAAAACTACTTACCATATGCGGATTATTTTTTTTTTTAATGTAGCCTGATGATGCGGCTTTTTTTTCACGTATTAAATAATAAACGCAAATGATCGAATCGTATTGTCGATTCGCACAGTGAGTCTCCTTGTTAATTATTTTTTAGCGAAAAAATAATAATTTTGAGAAGAAAAAAACATTCGCTTGTCCGAAGGTGGATTTTGGAAAAAAAAAAAGTGTTTTACTTGCAATGACACATCCCACATGCTCACAAAAGGAACCCTGATAGTTTTGAATCGCCCTGTATATATAAATATATATATATATAAATACATATACGCAAATGTTATCGCAACTAGTTGATTGTTTAATTTATACCGGATTTTTTCGGCGATAGACGAATCCCGTTCACGAGAACGAACGCAAAGACACAAAAAAGAAAAAAGAAAATAGACAATACGAAGAGTCGTCCTTCGTGTAATTTTAGCCCATTTACACACAAATCCAATAGCACTTTGAGCAAAAAAAAAAAAAAGAAACAAAACAAAGAAAAGTAAAACATAAGACGAAACAGAAATAAAATAAACAGAGTGCATCAGTTTTATAAACTGTGATATTTTACGTTAATGAGAAAAAAAAATAAAAATTAAAGCATAGTTAGCAAATATATTGAATAAGAATTATGTATATTGTACAATAACGAATGACTATGTCGGATTATAAAAAAAAATATATTTATAAACAGGTACGATGAGTCGTTCGTAAAAAAAAAGATAAAAAATCAATGTAATTTCCCCATCTCGCGAGCGACGAGACTTTCTACAGCGTGATCGTCAGGATCAATGAACGACAAATCCTTTTGTATGTACGATAGTAAAAAAAATAAAATTCCAAATTAATGAGAATACTGTTCGCACTTCTTGAATGTTGAATTATCTGATTTTTTTGTCTTTTTTCATTTGGAATTATTTGGAGTACAAATGAATTCGGTCCGTTTTCAAGAGATGGCTCTGGCTGTTATGAATGTTTCATAGTGACAGCTGATTTCGCTGGTTTCAGAGGTTAGACATCTGTCAATAACATTCAGTTTATATCGCTTTGAGTTCCATTAAAAACCTTGTTTTTTACTGTGTTGAATATGTCAAATTTTGTGTTAACTAAGCAGCATTTGCGGCAAGTTTTACTTTTCTCCTTTAATTGGAAGAAAAGTGCAGCTGAAGCGCATCGAATGCTTGTTGAAGTTTATGGTGATGATGCTCCAACTGATAAATCATGTAGGGAATGGTTTCGACGCTTTAAGAACGGTGATTTCAGCGTTGAAGACAAGCCTCGCCCTGGACAGCCAAATGAGCCAATGAGCTGCTACAACCTGGCGATTCCATTACGGGCGATCGGTATAGACTACAATTGATTCGTTTGAGCCGTGCATTACGAGAAAAACGGCCGGAATACGAGCAAAGACATGACAAAATTATTCTTCTGCATGACAACGCTCGGCCTCGTGTCGCAAAAGTCGTAAAAAAATATTTGGAAACGCTCAAATGGGATATTTTACCGCACCCGCCGTATTCTCCGGGCATTGCTCCTTCTGATTGCTGGTCGTTCCGACGGATGCAGCAGGATTTAACAGCTCACCGGTTCACTTGTTTTGCAGAAATCGAAAATTGGCTCAAAACTTGGATCGCCTCAAAAGACGAGACTTTTTTTCGAGATGGAATTCGAAAATTGCCTGAGTGGTTGGAAAAAGTAGTAGCCAGCGATGGACAATACTTTGATTAATCTATTCATACCTTTTATTTTGAAATAAATGGATTTTTTACCACAAAAAAAAACGGACCGAATTTGTACTCCCAATATTTTCCTCGCACTTTTGCACATCCTCGATCTTTTTGTCTCTCAGAAAACGGCCACTTTCCAAATTTCAAATCAATCGTCTACGCCGCAGACGATTTGTTGGGCCAAAAGAAGAAAAAAAATTGATTTTGCTGTATCGGAAAGAGCCAATGCTTAAAGTGAAAATCATATTTTGTAGACTCGACTCGTCGATCGGCAAATAAGCCTAAAAAAAACGATCATTGGATTTTTATAGCCCAGAATTATCGAAGAAATTTTGGAAAAATTATAAAACAAATATTTCCCTGCATTCCAACGATGCAAACATCATAAAAAAAAAATTCAATGAGAAAAAATCGAATGATAATCGAATACGCGTTTACCAAACACGCGACGATTTTATTTGTCCCTTCATACAACGCTTCCTCCTTCAACAACAATAAATCTCACGATGTTGAAGTTTGCATAGTTGAAGCGCAACGAAAATTCTTTACCCTTTTATTTCACTGCCTCATTTTCGTTATAATTCAAAAAATTTTCTCTAATATTCAGACCGAAGATCTCTGAGAATGCCGCAAAACGTCTGGCTAGTTTTCGAGGGCTAAATTTGCCAAAAAAAAAAAAATAGGTTTACGAAACGTTCGTTGCTGTTCCAACGATGCAAACATCAATATTAAATATCTTAATATTTTTTTTTTTGTTTTCTCTCGTACTTCGATGCGTGCGCTGATATTTCATAATGACTTTCGTGTTCTCTCTTCGATCTTCGATGTTCACGTTGTTCCCGCTATTCAAGAGCGCAATTCGGGCGGTGAGTAAGGATCCCAGGGATTGATTGATCTAAGTGTAGCCTGAACGATCGTGTCGACCTCGGCCATAGCGCCAATTCCCGTGTCGCCGCACATAAGAGTCTTAGTTACGCAGCCGATTTCCTTGTATCCCCAGGACTTGAGCTTGGCCACCTGAAATCGTGCGATTTCAATTCATCCGTTCGGCTTGAAACAAAAGGGAGAGGAGTTGAAAGTAAATGGGTAAAGGATAGAAATAATGAAGGAATTCCGGTGACTGGGGTACTGGTTTTTTTCAACTGAGAACGCAGTAAAGGCGCATGGGAGAAAAATGGAAGAGCCCAGAAAAGCCTCAAGTGCAGTGTGGGGGTATGGAAAAGAGCAGAGAGGGATGTGATGGAAGAAAGATTGTACCTGTTAGAATCGATCGTTGAGTCAAGGAGCTTTTTACGGGGTAGAGATATGGGGTTTTGTTAGTATGGTTGGAACTTCGATGAGTGGAGAAGCTCGACTTAGTAATTGTTGAGTCTAGGACAATTAAGAAAGGAAATTTGTTTACATTTTCATTTTTAAGGCCTTATATACGCGAAAAATTTCAAAATTTTTCATTTTTTTTTAATTTTTGATTCCATTAACCTGAACGGTTAGGAATATTTTAAGCTTTACAGAATTGAAAAATTCCAAAAATCGTTAAAGTTACAGCATTTAGAGCGTAAAATAGATAGCCGTTTTTCCACGATTCACTTTTTTGAACCTTGTGAAAGTTCTAACTCTTGAACGAAGGTTCAGATCGCTTTGAAATTTTTACAACATATTCTTCGTATCATCACCTATCGTGTGAACCACAGAAACAAAAATTTCAATGACACAAAAAAATATAAAAAATAAAATAACGACAGAAAATTGAGTAAAAAAATTTTAAGTTTCGAATTTTTATTATAATAATTTAAAAAAAATAATATTGTTGGTTCACACTGAAGATACATTCATTATGCAATTATAAATATGTTCATTTTTTTTTTCAGACACCCACATCGATGCCGAGAACTTTCACCATGAACGCGCGCGCAAAAAAAATACATTGCTTTATTATGTTATATCTCCGCCATTTGTTAATATTTCTGAGTTTTTTTTTTACATATACTTAACCATGTGCATAAATTATCTGTAAAAAAAATGTTGTCAATATATGCGTCATTTTTTTTTAACCGCGTCTAGAAAAGTACCTTCGAAAATCATGGTCTTGAAGTTTGCATCGTTGGAATGCAACGAAAATTCTTTTTTCATATTTTTATTTCCTCGTTAAAATTATTTTACAAATTAATTTCTTGCAGATAAAAATTATAGATCTCTGAATAAGCGATTTAAAAAATGATTGATGAATTTTCGTAACGTATATTAGCCACGAGAAATTCGAGCAATTGAAAAATAATCATTTTCGTTGCGTTCCAACGATGCAAACTTCAGTCTCATCGAAAATCGGCGAAATCGCGTATATAAGGCCTTTAAAAAAATGAAAATAAATTTTTTTTTTAATGTTGTTAATTGAAAATGAATATGTAAACAAATTTCCTTTCTCAATATATTGTCCTAGACCCTATAATTCCCAAGTGGAGCCTCTCCACTCATCAAAGCTCCAACCAAAAATGGTAAAAAAAAATCCTGGAAAAATCTAGCCCCTCCAGTGTAAACCCATGCAACTTTTTGCCCTCTTGACGTTTCCTCTGAAACCCCATAGTTCTTCGATGACGCCTTTTTTTCTGAAACATGTCTTTTTTAGCTAAAAATGCAATACTGGGGCAAAAAAAATCGTACGAGACTTTCTAAAAAAACAAAAACGTAGGTTTTGATATCCTTTTTAAGTTCACCATGGAAAAAACGGAGGAAAACATTTTCTACAAATTTGGCAGTTAATTTTCGACGGCCAAAAAATAGCCGAAATATGCCCGCGTTCAAAAGTGCGCACCGGGGCGAAAAAGAAATTGTAGAGAATTTTCTAAAAAAAAGCAAAATAAAGGTAAACTTGTCCTCTTCAAAACGCCACTTGGGAAATTCAATTACCTTTCTTTTTGAGTCCGCTATGTAAATTTTAGTGCGGTAAGAAATTTCGACTAGTGCGTACTTTTTTTTGTCCAGTACTGTATATAAAGAAGTGCTAAGAGTTAAAGGGATAAGAAGGGAATAAAAGATAAATAGGGATGCTGAGAGAGAAGATGGATATAAATATCTGTAAATTCTTTCATGAAATAGTAAGAGAATGTAAGAAAAGAGAAGCGGTGGTAGAGAGCGAGAAGTCACAAAATGTGACGATAATTACAGATGATTAAAGATTGTAAGAAAAAAAAAGGAGTCATAAGATTGATAGTAAGAGAGAGTGATGTAAAACAGTTGTAAGAGCTTTTGTAAAAAGCCTCAAAGGCGACGCGACTGAAACTTCCAAGGAATTCATAAGTTAGTAAATCATTTCCAACACGAAGCAGATACAGCCTGAGATCGACCGACCTGTGGAGCAGTGACCGGACATCATTGTGTTCATAGCGGGACAAAATAGCAGAGGTTTGTTGATGTCCCATGCGCGCGCTACGCAAGTCAATATATTGTCGCATATGCCGTTGGCCAATTTTCCCATGGTATTGGCGTCGAGCGGCGCGATGAGAAACAAATCCGCCCATTTGGCCAAATCGACGTGAAGAACGGGATCGCCGCGTCCCTGCCACGCGGCCCATTCCACAGTGTCGGAAAGTATCTGCGTGCCGGGCGGCAATTCGGCGTCTTTGAGAAAATGCTTGGCGTGCTCCGTAACGACGACGCGCAGCTCTACGTTGTTCCGCCACAATTTGTCGCACAGCAACGGCAGTTTTATCGTCGCTACGCTACCCGTGCAACCGATCAGTACTTTCTTGCGAGACATCTTTCTTTCCTTCTCTCTACAAAATCACAATGTTTATCACCCTCGGCCTTTGTTTTTTTCCCCTCTTGAGCTTCGTCTCTTATACTTCGTTTCTAAGCGCACTTGCTTTACGTATATTATCGTATACTTTTAACTCGACATATTTTTGCCTTAGATCGGCCGATTCGGCTTAGCGCGAATCGAGTTACGGCGCAACGAAAATGTAAAATCGGCCGAGATACGCGATTCTAGGTTTAAGCGAGCGTGTACGCGCGAAGAAAAATTGGCGAGCGTCGAGAAGAGTTTGCTTTCGGCTGTGATCTTTGGGAACGGCGCGCGTACGATTATCTTCGATCGTTGGACACAAAGTAATCTACGATTTTACTAGTTTTGGACGTTTTTGAACGATCAGCTAAGGAAAAATATTTTGTCTGGCTCGCCAGACGGGGTGGGCGGTGGGCTTGAAGTTTTTCGCTATTACACAATACGTTACAATTCGTTTGTTTTTTTTTTTTTTTGTTGTCAAGCTTCCGATTCTCTAATCGCTAATTCGTGTTTCGTTGTTTGCTCGAAGGTATCGTTACGTCCGGCTTGTCGTCGCGATTTTTTCGTTATCGGCGAAACCGAGCTTGGACCATTCCTCGCGTGCCATCAGTTCGTTCTCCATTCTACACTCGAGATAATCCTTCGCGACATCTCTGCACGGTGTATTGTTGCTCTTGTTCTCTTGGAGGCATCGCATGTATTTTATCATAACAGACTTGCAATAGCCCTGATGATCGAGGGGAAAGCTGCCCTTCAGGGGCGGCGTTGGCCTAAAGATCTTCTGCGAAAAAGTGTACGAAGACATTACCACAGAACCATGTGACCCCGCCCGTGTGCTTTCAACTTTGATTCCTCCTCACTCTCTCTCGCTCTCTGTCTCTCTATCGATCGTACGACCAACAAATTTCGCTACGCGATTTCATTTACGACGTGACTCTTTTTTATTTGACTCGCGACGAACACTACTTTTTATTCAAACCGACTTTTCGTCTCGAAATTTTGTGTGGTTCTTCTTTTTTTTTGTTGTTTTTTTGTTCTTCGCACGGCCGACTTACGACGGGGTTCGAGACACTTCGACAGAGGGGGTCTATGATTGCGATTCGGGTACGCTGCGCAGCTAGAATTTTAATGTGGCGCCAGACCAGAGATGGCGCTAGCTGCACGTGGGATGGAACAGATGTCGCTGTTGTGCAAAAAATTGTCCAAAATTCGCCTAAATTGTAAGGTTTGGTCAACGAATTCAGACGTACCAGGTGTAGATGGATGAAACCGAAATTTCCCTATAGATGGTGCTAGCCATCAGTCTAGGGACCGTAAGACCGCTTC
Source organism: Ophion ventricosus (assembly GCA_963932345.1). NCBI lineage: Eukaryota > Metazoa > Arthropoda > Insecta > Hymenoptera > Ichneumonidae > Ophion > Ophion ventricosus. The sequence goes on along the minus strand of CAWVQM010000432.1, from coordinate 299 downwards.
TGCAGCGCCATCATCTCCCTCCAACAGCTGACGAAGATTTTCAACACACAACAACCCAAGTTCCCTACACCGGTATATTTTTCTATAACCTTAACCCTCAGTGTGCATCCGGGGTCAGCCTGACCCCAAAATTTTTTTCTTACCTGAATAGCGTTTACAGGTAAAGCGTCCCCTTAAAATAGTTGTTGCAATCTCTCATTTTCCCTCTTTCACGAAACCAACTTCATAATCCAAAATAAATATACTTTTTGAAACGGCTGCAAAGCGGACTCTTTTTCGCTCTTGCGACGAGTTTCCGC